>JAGDQO010001402.1:0-59676 GCA_018342035.1 Solanum appendiculatum | reverse complement strand
GATACGATTGCTCTAAAATTCGGGTTAGACCCATTTCCCACTCAAGTTGACCCCACAAATAAGAATATGAAGTCGAATTTCCGAAATCATGCACGGATTTTGAGATATATGGAAATTACAATTATAGGTGTTTCCGAAGCACATTTTCGGGCATTTTTGGGTCGTTTCAATATCTCCCCCTTGGGAACATTCGTCCCCGAATGTTAAAGAAACGTACATGAGAGACACAAACATGGAAATTTCAGCCCACATAAGGATGCAACAATGCACTTACACCTTATTTCAAAACCTCAACATAGTTGTAAAACCACAATGAACTTGTCAACTTTAACATGAATGTATGCAATGACATGGGGGCTGAACTTAAGACCTGAGATTTTATAAAGGGCTTAGATCAATACCTTAGGCTTGAGTGGAGTGGAAAAGATAAGGATATCGCCTTTGCATGTCCGCTTCGGCCTCCCAAGTAGGCACTTTCAACTTGTTGATTTCTCCAAAGGGACTTTAATTGGAAGCCACATCTTTGTTTCTCAACCTCTTCACTTGTCTATCTAACATCTGGACCGGAACCTCTTCATAGGTCAAATTATCTTCAAAAACACCCACAACATCAAGAGACACAATGGCATTCGGATCACCCACACACTTCCTCAACATAGACACATGAAATACCGGATGAACCAAATCCATCTCGCTAGGCAATTCCAACTCATAAGCTACCTTGCAAATTCTCCTCATCACCTTATAAGGACCCACGTATCTTGGGCTCAACTTGCCCTTCTTACCAAAACGAACCACACCCTTCATGGGGTCACCTTCAAATAACCCCAATCACCAACTCGGAATTCAAGAGCCCTTCTCCTCGCATCGGCATAGGACTTTTGGCGACTTTGGGCCATCTTCAACCTTTCTCTAATCATCCTAACCTTCTCAAGAGCCTCCATAACTAGGTCTGGTCCTAACAAGGCCACCTCACCAACCTCAAACCACCCAACCGGTGATCTACAACGCCTGCCATAGAGAGCCTCAAAAGGAGCCATACCGATGCTAGAATGATAGCTATTGTTATAGGCAAACTCAATCAATGGAATATGATCATCCCAACTACCCTTAAGCTCCAATACACAAGCCCTAAGCATATCCTCAAGTGTTTGGATAGTCCTTTCGGCTTGTCCATCCGTTTGCGGGTGAAAGGCCGTAGTAAGCTTAACTCTCGTACCTAGACCCCTTTGAAAAGACTTCCAAAAGTGTGAAGTAAAATGAGTACCACGGTCCGAGAGGATGGATAGAGGAATCCCATTGCAACCTTACCAAGTCATGAAATATTATACCTTGCATAATCTTCCGCCCCATATGTTGTCTTTACCCGGTTTAGTAAAATGGAGCCGATTTTGTCATCCTATCAACCAACACCCAATAGAATTCAAAACCTTTTCTAAGTCTAGGGTAACCAACTACAAATCCATATTATGTTCTTCCCACTTCCAAGTAGGAATTCTCTATGTCTGGTGTAGACCACCCGGCTTTGATGTCGGCCTTGACTTGTTGACAAACTATGACAACCGAGACGAATTTGGCCCAATGTCCTTCTTCATGCCTCCCCACCAATTACAACATTCCCTCAAATCTCTATACATTTTGGTCGAACGGGTGTGGATGGAGTAGGTAAGAATTATGCAGCCTTCCTCAAGAATTTTCTTCCCTCAAACCATCAACACAAGGCACACACAACCTACCTTGGTACCTAAGGGCACCATCTCCCCCTTGGGAGAAAACTTCCACCTTGCTCTCTTTCACCAAGGCCTTCAATTCAAACAAGGAAGAATCAAGATCTTGATTTGCTAATCACCTCATCAACCAAGGAAGACCTAGCACCATCAACAACGACCACACCACCATTACCAACCTCTTCCAACCTAAACCCCAACCTAGCCAACCGATGTACCTCCCTAGCCATTTCCCTATCACCAATATCAACATGAGCTAGGCTACCCATAGACACCCTACTCAAAGCATCCGCCACCACATTAGCTTTACCGGATGATAATGCACACTCATATCATAATCTTTAAGAAATTCTAGCCACCTTCTTTGTCTCAAGTTGAGATCTTTTTTGGTGAAGACATATTGGAGGCTCTTATGATCGGTGAACACATCGACATGTACCCCATACAAATAATGACGCCAAATCTTTAAAGCAAACACCACTGCGGCTAATTCAAGATCATGCGTAGGATAGTTCTTTTCATACACTTTGAGTTGTCTAGAAGCATAGGCTATCACCTTACCATGTTGCATTAGAACACAACCCAAGCCAACTCTAGAAGCATTCACACTACACAACAAATCCCTCAAGCCCAATCCGGTTAGTGACAATATAGGAGCGGACACAAGTTTATCTTTCCCAAGGTTTGAAAACTCCTTTCGCACCTTCGTTTCAGTCCACTCAAACTTACCTTCTTTGTGTAACCTTAGTCCATTGGAGAAGGCATAGTAGAAAACTCATTTCACAAATCTCCGGTAGTAACCCGCTAAGCCCAAGAAGCTCCTAATATCCTACGGGGTCAATGGCCTAGGCCAATTTCTAATCACATCGGTCTTCTTAGGGTCTACCTTAATACCATCCCCCGACACCACATGACCTAGGAAAGCAACCTCCCTCAACCAAAATTCACATTTTTCATACTTGGCATACAACTTCTCCTCTCTTAATCTTTGCAACACAACCCTCAAGTGACCCGTATGTTCTTCCTCGCTATGCGAATAGATTAAAATATCATCAATGAAGACCACAACTAAAGGAATCAAGGTAGGGTTTAAAGACCCTATTCATAGGTCCATAAAGCGTTAGCCGGTTGCATTGCGTCAACCCAAAGGACATGACCACAATTCATATATGTCCATTTACCTAGTTCCGGAAGGCTGTCTTGGGAATGTCACCCTCCCTCACCTTCACTTGATGATACCGGGACCGAAGATCAATCTTAGAGAAGTGGCTAGCCCCTTGCAATTGGTCGAACAAGTCATCAATCCTAGGAAGAGGATATTTATTCTTGACGGTGACCCTATTGAGTTGCCGGTAATCAATACACATCCTAAGGGACCCATCTTTCTTCTTCACAAACAACCCCGGTGCACCCCATGGTGAGTGGCTAGGCCTAATAAAACCCTTCTCCAACAAGTCCCTCAATTGTTCTTTCAACTCCTTTAACTCCGCCGGGGCCATACGGTAAGGGGGAATAGAAATGGGTTGAGTATTGGGGAGGAGGTCTATGCCAAAATCTATTTCCCTTTCGGGAGGAACATCGGGAAGGTCATTAGGAAAGACATCAAGGAATTCATTTACGACCGAAACCGACTCTATAAGAAGGGTTTTGGACTCCACATCCCTAACCCTCACAAGGTGATAGAGACACCCCTTAGAGATCGGCACTTGACCCTACGGGTTCTACAATCAATAGAAGCAGTAGTATGCATGCAACAATCCAGAAGCATAGTATGCATGCAACCAATCCATCCCAAGAACAACATCAAAATCGAACATGTTCAATTCAACAAGATCACAAGGCAATATTTTATGCAAGATGCAAATAGGACAATTTCTATAGACCTTCCTAGCAACAATATATGCACCAATAGGAGTAGACACCTTATATGACTCACGCAACAAGTCGGGCTCGTCTTCCTCTTGTATTAGGCATGATCTAGCATAACAAAGAACAACCGTTAGGGAAGAACTTAATTCAACTCTACAGCACGACTTAGAACATGGAGAAGGGAAACATTTCCTAAAACGTCTCATAGCCTCCTACTCATAGTTGTGGTGCACAACACAACCATGAATCGGACTCTAATCAACGCGGTGTGTTGGACTCCGAGGATCATTCAACCTAGTGCTCTGATACCAAGTTTGTCACGACCCAAGCCTAGGGCCTAGATGTGACCGGCGAATGGGGAACCCGAAGGAACCCCAAACAAGCCTCATAGCGTATCATTACACAACCTTGGTCGCGGAAGCAATTAAATGACCATAAGCGATAAGCATAATCAAGGGGGAAATCGGGACTAAGGGAGCAAGAAAAAAAAAGATACATAAATACCATAGATGAGTCAAGCTCAAGCATAATACACAACTTGTCCAACACCACCTCTAAACATGAGTACTTAGCGGGGGCCAAGACAAACTACCGGGCTCACCCTCATAGTCAAAACATAACTAGAAAGGAAAAGTTTTATACATAGCAAAAGATCATGAGCAACGTCCCCGAAATGGAGGACTCACCAATAACCACTATAGAAAATCGTACTAGCCACGCGGAGGAGGATGGTCAAGCGGTGCTCCGGTCCCTACATGGTGACATCATGTAGGCATAGAGTATGCGTTAGTACATTTGAATGTACTAAGTATATGGGATGCAATGCAATGCTACATTAGATGGACATCATAGGAAAAAATGCGTAATCATACCCAATAGATAGCATATTAATGAAATGATATGTATAATGATGCTTACATAAAAATCATATTTAGTGGGACGTAGTACATGTGTGGCGAGTGACCATCAATATAGTATTTCCAAGGCCTACCACCCCCTTGGAGAGGCGAAAGAGGTACAAACCCCTCAATATGGTTACACGGGCCTACCACCCCCCGAGCTAGGGACCAAGGTACAAACCCCTCGATATGGTTATACGGGCCTACTACCCCCCGTACTAGGCAACCAAGGTACCAACCCCTCGATACGGTTATACGGGCCTACTACCCCCCGTACTAGGCTTGGTCGACTCGCAACACTTATATAGAGAAAATCGTATACATGTGTCCATCTCATCATCATTTCAGTAATTACATAACCATCCGACTCATAGGACGTACCTTGGACCTTCCCTTTCCTAAGAATTCTATAAATGGGCATTTTATCAAACACAAGGTGGGCAATTGTTCATGTAAATGAAATCATGTATTTCAAGAATACTAAGTCCAACCAATTCCAAAATCCATATAAATCAGCCCACCAACAACATACATATATATATCAACCTTCATAATTTGATCATGGAATCATGTAAACCATAAACATCACATAATAATTCCATTTCATGATAATATGCAAAAATGGACCATAATAGGGTGTGTAGTAGTAATTCCATAATTCAAGAGTTCATAAATAATCATAAGGACCCATAAACTTGAAGTAGAAATAGAGGATAAATGATTGGACTTGTGGAAAGGAAGGTTTCCACAATCAAACCCACATACCTCAACTTTGGAGAATCCTTGATGAAGATTGGAATGGAGAATCGAAGCTTGAGATTGAGTCTTGAATCCGGAATTAGAGCTTGAGATGTTTGAATTTGGTTGAAGATCTTGGTGGAATTTTTGGAGAGGGCTTAGAGAGTGTTTTTGGAGTTAAGAAAATGACTAAGTATGGGACATATCCCCTTTTTATAAAAAATGACTCCAACCCGCCTCAAAAAAACTGCTCACTGGAAATTGCAAATCTGCACAGACAGGTTTTACGAAAATGGTCATAACTCCCTCATCCTAACGCGGAATAAGGTGAAACCAAGTGCGTTGGAAAGCTAACTCAAAGAGCTTTAATTTGATAGGTTGCAGCCCTTCCATTTCCTTGTGTGCTAAGAGATATGCCCCTTTAAAGTTGACCCTCCAAATCACAATTTTTGCGATTTTCGAATTTTGATACGGTTGTTCTAAAATTCGGGTTAGACCCATTTCCCACTCAATTTGACCCCACAAATAAGAATATGAAGTCGAATTTCCGAAATCATGCACGGATTTTGAGATATATGGAAATTACAATTATAGGTGTTTCCGAAGCACATTTTCGGGCATTTTTGGGGTCGTTTCATCATCACACAACCTGTCGTATACACCTTGCCGAGCATTTAGCTTATCTTCTCATTCACTGGGTTAAGAAAGTAAGAAAGTAAGATACCACTGCCGAGCATTTAGCTTCTCTTCTCTTCTCATATTTCCATAATTAATAATATGTTGCATGAGGATGAATGCATCACAACACATACAACACAAAGGCATAATGAATTCATCAAGGATCTCAAATAGTATCAAGTTCCCAAATTCAACAAGTCATGAAACGCTTCCTCAAATGATAGGGATAATGGAGAAAACCATTTGAAATTAGTATTTACCACTTAGAAAGGATTTTTTTTCATTTTAAGATATTCAAAAATCAACTCAAGCCCCTACCTCTGGGATCTCAATGTCAAAATAAAGGTAGGTCACACAGCCCCTTGCTCGGGAAATTACCCAAATATCACAAGTTTTTAACAACAATTACAGGTATCACACAAGCCTCCAAACAGGCTAAGCATCACAAATAGGCATCATACGAACTAAACAAGGAGGTCAACACCTACCAACTTCTAAGATTTATGCTACTACCCATTTCAGAGCTGGCTTCCTAAGAAAGACTATTTACTCATCTCAATCTAAAAGAGGGATAGCCAAACCTACCTCAAGGTCGAAAATTTACTCGAACAACTCTATTAGAGCACTTCCTCAACCACACGATCACCAGAAATATCCTCAACTATCAATAATGGAAAGTGTTCATCAAAAGGATTCCAATGATACCCATATTGATAGGATTCAAAATGGGGGGTAAAATAGTCCGAAAATCACTTCGAAAATTGAAAGGATAAAATAAGATTTTTAGTTTAAAAATCAAGTTTCACAAGTCAAGAGGAGTTTGTTTTTGAAAAACCCATTAAAACAATCAAGAATTTACTTACGTTTCAACTTTGCGAGAAAAACCCCCCAAAACCCACTTTGAAATAAAGATTTAAAGAGTTTTCAGAAGATAGACTTGAAGAATTCGATAAGGAGTTAATAAAAGCACTTACCCAAATGAATCTCCTTAAGAAATCCCTCAAAAACCACCTCTCCTAAGCTCCCAAACAAGTGAAAATGGAGAAAATAAGAAAAGGGGAAGGTTTCCCATAATACGTTATTCTGGTTTTAAATTTTGGGGTCAGCGAACGCAGGAAGTTAGCCGCGAACACGGCCCACTAAATCGCTCAACCTCGCAAACGCGGGAAAAGTGTTGCGATCGCAAAACACTATTCACCCATGATCACGCTAAGAACCTCCCGCGAATGCAGGGCTCTAGACCTACTCTGTCCACAAACGCACTAAGGAACCAGCGAACACATTCCCTTTGCGTCAGACACTAGAAAATAGAAAAGGCAAGGATAAAAGTCTCCGATCGGACCCTCAGAAATCATTCGTAGTTCGATAAAAATAAACTAGACATGCTACCCCACTAAATTCAACATTTCAGACTCAATGGAATCGTTAAATTTCAAAAAAGAGGTCAAACTATGGAACTACCCCAAACGCCAAAAACTCAACCTAAGGCTTCAGAAACCTGACCAACCACCCTACTAGCTCAAACTCAATGTTTTAGACGTGATGGAACTGATGGAATTCCCATCTGATGCTCAGAGCTCAAAATGCTGACCGAAGTCAACCCTTTTATGAATTCTCAACTCAAGAGGGGTCAAATCACAAAAAACACACCCGATCGCATCAGAGACTACACCAACCATTCCCTAAACACAAACTAAGCATGAAAATACTAAGGGGAAGGGAAATATGGCCTTTTCAAAATTAAAAGAAAATTCACAAGAAATGGAACATTAAACTATCCACCACTAAAACACATGTTCATCCTCGAACGAAAGGAAAAATAAGATACTTGAAGGTAGTTGTTTTTACGAGCAAACTCTACAAGAGGTAGGGACTGGTCCCAATGACCACCAAAGTCCATAACGCAAGCCCAGAGCATATGCTCAAGCACCTGAATAGTCCACTCAGATTGACAATCGATTTGAGGATGAAACTCAACTCAAGCTTGGTACCCATCTTCTCCTACATAGAACTCCAGAAATGAGAGGTGAACTATGCACCTCTATCAGCCACAATAGAAATAGGAACTCCATACAACAGAACAATCTCACAAATGTAGATCCTAGCCAACTACTCCGCATTATAGTTAATCTTCACCAAAATTGTAACACCCCAGAAATTAAAAAGTCAAGTTGAAAGGAAAAGTGTAGCAAATTGACTGAAGTAGTGGTCTACGAGTACAACCTACGGATCATAGGAAGTCCTACGGGCTGTAGGAAGGGATCCATAGAACCCAGAGTGAGTTTGGCGAAATTCAAGTTTCTAAAAATTGGACCTACAACTTGACAAGATGAATTGTAGAAATTTGGATGAATCATAGATGGTACTCGTAGGATGGGTTTAGATATTTGGTTTAAGACCTCAGCTCTACAGAAGGATTTGACGGGTTGTAGTTGGTTCTACGGACATAGAAGGGGTATCGTAAAATGCGGAATGGTTTGGGAGGCCCCTATACTTGGCTCCATTGGTCACCTAGACCCTTCTACTCAGGACTTTGCATATTGAACCCTCGAACCGACTAAAATACAACATTTTAAACCTTTTTTGACCTGTCATCCTATGTGGTAAATGCATCTCACTTGTGTGCATTACACTCACTTTAGGAGCGTGAGAAGCTCTTAAAAAGCTAATAATGGTCATTTTTGGCCATTACACCAGTCATCTTCTTCTTCAAATTTCCCAAATTTTTTCTCTCTCGCTCGTTTATCTCTCTCTAAATTTCTTTTTGTTCTCTACAATCGACCAGTCGATATTTTACTTTATTTTTTTTACTTGTTAAATCTTCTTGTTCTTTACAATGAGTGTTCATTTTTGCTATTTGGGGCTTCATGCTGAACTTAAGATGTCAAAAACATCAACTAATCCAGGAAGAATGTTTTGGGGTTGTCAAAAATACTCAAATGGTAATGGATGTGGATTTTTCGATGGGCTGATATGGCTGATCCTACATACTAAGAACAATACTACATGAATAACCCATCAAAAAATGTTGATCATGGAAGGCATGGAAGGCAGGGAAGGCATGGAAGACATGGAAGGCAGGGGAGACATGGAAGATCGAGCATTAGTATTGATATCAGTGTTGTTGTGATTGTTGTCATTTGTTTTCTATATTTTGTATTTAAGATGTCTTGATGATTTGTTCATTTGAGTACTATGGTAATGAAATATAATGTAATGAAAATATCCAGTTTAAGGCTTATAATTATCTACCCACAAATTCATAAACAAAAATAACTTGTTTGTCATAGCAAGTTAACACAATAGATGGAAATTAAACTAAAATCAAGACAGTTGAAAATTAAGTTAACAGTTGAAAACTATCATAGACAATGCCATTAAGAATTAAGCTAGACAAAACATGACTCTTTACTATGAATTACTATGTGTCTTGAGTGCTTGGTGTGGATTGAGTGGCTGGTGTGACATGAGTTCTTTTGGATTGGGTGCTTGTAGTGGCATGAGTGCTTGTAGAAGATTTTACTCGTTTGTAACTTTGTTCCTGTAGCTTCCTTTGAGTAACTGCAGCTCCACTCTTCCACCTTAGTCCATTGGATTTGTAACCAAAATTAATATTGGTAGGAGTTGAACGCTTCAATGTAGCACCATGTAACATTCTATCAATAGTTCGAGATTGATAAAGGAAAATAATAATATCAGTTAGAGATTCCATAGAATCAAACTAAAGGTCCTTAATTTATTTAAAGATTAGTTGCTTGAGAGGTTATGGAATATCAGGACAAGTATATCTTAAGAAATCTAGTTGACATGTAAAGGATGTAAGTATAGTTGATCACCTTTATGTCGCGACCTTGTAAGTATATGTACGCATAGATTTTATTACACCCAAAACATAAGGTCTATTCTTCCACCATCTGCATGATTCTCTTCTCATTCACTAGGTTAAGAAAGAATGATACCACTGCAATGTAAATCTTCGAGGACTCTGGCTACTAGACACTCTATTCCCTGGAAATAATCTCAAAATGGAGATGGAGAATTATATTATTTAATTATAAACTATCTTCATCCTAAAACGAGTTTCAAGCTACACCAAACAGGTTCCTTTAGCCAACAATCATGCCACTAGTAAAGGTGTAGTATCACTTATGCATTCTCACAAATCCCTCGCTTGGACTGCTATGAGCTGCAAACTCATATTCAACTATAAATTCTAGTGACCCCTTTTATTTCATACCCGGAAACAACCCAAAGCAATAAGACGTAAATTGATGATCCATCTCGCAATTAGTTAATAGAAAAACCCTATCCAATAAAATTACAAGCTTGTGAATAAACTCTACCTGTATGAAAGAGGCTTCGAATAAAATCTACTAGCCGGAAAGAGGCATTTCAAACTCAAGAGCTTTAATTGGTTCGTCTTTGTACGCCTTCTCCACATAACAATTCATATTTCCTACAGGAAACGTTTATTCATAGGCTTATGATGCGAGATGGATCATCAATTTGCATCCCATTGCTTTTGGTTGTTTCTGGGCATACAAGAGAAAGGGTCACTGGAATCTACAGTTGAATATGAGTTTGGTGCTCGTATCATTCCAGGCGAGGAATCTGTGATAATGTACAAGGATACTACACCTTCACTAGTGGCATGGTTGTTGGCTGCAAGAACCTATTTGGTGTAGCTTTGGAAGCATTTCTAGATGAAAATAGTTTAATCTTCATCAATGGAATTCGCCATTCCTGCGTTGAGGTTACTATCAGGGAATAGAGTGTTTAACCGCCAAAGTCCTGGAAGGCTTACATTGTAGTGGGCTAGAATATACTAAAACTGGATTAGTTTACAAACTTACATAAAGAGAGAAATTCAATTCTCTTGCTTCACTTCTCTTATTGATGTGAACTCCTTTCATTTCAATCGCAGTTAAATTGGCTGCGTTTTGAATAAGTGAGACTAAAAAACATCATTATATATAAGGGGTAAGGAATTAGGGTTTTAAAAAAGTTATTATAATTTTTTTGGTCCAAAAACTATTCCAAACTCTTTTATAGTTACCAGAAGCATGTTGGTATCTCCATTGCATCTTCTTATATTGAAGGCAAAGTTAGAAGGGTGGCAAAGGAAGCAAAAGAGTTGAGATAGAGGTAGAGTACTTACATTGAGTTTCGAGCTCAAACATAAGACTAGGCACCTCTACCTACACCATCTTGGTAACCATATCATCCAACAGACTAAATCTCTATAAGAGAGGAAACAGAGGTCAAAAAACAAAAAGTGAAGGGAAAAAGAGCAAGAAATAGATGAGTGTTACCTAACTGCGAGCAGAGAAAGATGAATGGACATGCAAGAAAGATGGAGGTGTTGATGATCCACCGCATGAAGAAGAGGAAGGTAATATATAAGAAAGCTCCTACTGGTAACAATTAAGAGGAAGAAGAGGACCTTAATTAGGAAACCTTATTTTCGACAGGAAAGAGAGGTCAGAAAACAAAAGAGACGGGAAAAAAAGAAAGAAATAGATGAGTGTTACCTCTACAAGCTGAGAAAGATGAATGACTGAAAGAAAGACGAAGGTGTTGATGATCCAACGCATGAGGAGATCGAGGAAGGTGATATGCGAGAAAGCTCCTAGCGGCGACACTTACGAGGAAAAAAGAGGAGCTCAATTTGGAAACACTATTTTTAGGGAGATATTAATATGACCTAGTCAGTTAATTTCATGGACTGGGCCAGAGTTTTTTGTTTGACTAATTTTTGTTTTGGGCTCATTGGGCCTTTTTGTATGGAATTTTGAAGTTAATAAAACGACCTCGAGCTCAGATATTTAATTTTAAAAAAGTCCAAAAGTTATTACAAAATTTTTAAAATTTGATCATTTTCTCTCAATTTTAATAGGTACATCAAGATTCTGCTTTTTATGGAACCATTTGTCAGGATGCAATGATTTGAAATAAATATAAGAAATGATGCTTTTACTTAGTTTTGTTCAACATGAAATAAATGTAAAATTTTCAAATTTTCTCATTTGCTATCATTTTTTTTACACGAATTTCATGTGAAAATAAAATAATTCTTTTGGGTAAAATATATTACTTCACTTGAAATATTCTTTGGACTTATTTTTCAAAAATATCAAAATTATCTTTTTTTTGAACTGTATTAAGGATCTCTTACTTTTTTGAGCTGCAAAAACAAGAGTGGTTCATCCTCTCCATTAAGAAACATTGATCACCCAAAGGAGATGACAGAGATACTAAGATTGATGAAACGAGGAGCCATCACATTGAAGAAGGAGAAGCTGTTGGACTAGGAAACCCTTATTGCACTTATATTAGAAATGATAGAATAGGGTATTAGTACTAGATGGTGGACCGACTTATCATTGGGTTGTCTAACAAATTCTATTTTGGGTCTGATTTGGGCATGTATTATTCTATTTTTGCTATGATTTTGTCTTCCTTAATTAATAAAATAAGTCCTGCGCTTAAATTTAATTTTTAAAAATGTATTAAAGGTATAAACTTTATTTCTCAATTACTATATTTTGAAGTGTCATTCAAAAAATATTGTCACGACACAAAATAGAGGTCATGATGGCATACACCCTGAGAACCCCAAAATGATGTGTAAGACGAAAGAAATACACAGAAAGGGAAATCAATCCACAGCCAATAAGAAACAACAAAAATAACTTGTTTGTCATAGCAAGTTAACATAATAGATGGAAATTAAACTTGAAAATTAAGTTAACAGTTGAAAAGTATCATAGACAATGCCATTGAGAATTAAACTAGACAAACATGAGTCTTTACTATGAAATACTATGTGTCTTGAGTGCTTGGTGTGGACTGAGTGGCTGGTGTCACATGAGTTCTTTTGGACTGGGTGCTTGTAGAAGAGTCTATTCGTTCATAACTTTGTTCTTGTAGCTACCTTTGAGTAACTGCAGCTCCACCCTTCAATCTTAGTCCATTAGATTTGTAGCCAAGATCAATATTGGTAGGTGCTGAACTCTTCAATGTAGCACCATGTAACATTCTATCAGTAGCTCCAGACTGATAAAAGACAATAATAATATCAGTTAGAGATTCTATAGAATCAAACTAAAGGTCCTTAAATGATAATACTTACCCTCTCTATCACACTACCATTTGCTCCAAATAGTACACCAAAACCAGTTGTTCTTGGCCTCTTATATCACGGATTTACACCACCTCTTTTAACTTTGCTACTTCTCTTTGAGCCACTAGCACCAGTAGTTGACTGTCGAGTACTAAATTTACTTGTTGGTTGAGCAACACTTGCAAAATTTACAGAAATATTTGCAGTACTTCCACCAGTAGTTGTTGTCCTTTCAGCCGCTGCTGAAGTAGTGCTTTGTCTTTTAGTAGTTGAACCAACACTTCCACCAGTAGTTGTTTCCCTTTCAGCAGCTGTTGGGTAGAGGTTGGCCTTTTAGTAGTTGCACCAACACTTCCACCATTACATTTTTCACTTCCAGCAGTTTCTGAAGTAGTTGCACCAACAGTTACACCTGTAGAAGTTGCTGAAGTAGTGTCAGCTCTGCTAACAGTTGTTGTAGTCGTTCTTGCAGTTGAAGTTCCAGTAGCAGAGCTATTTTTCTACATACACAATATTTCAGACTGAATTCAGAAGTATTGACAAAATAAATTTCATTATATAGTTGAAGAAGTTAAAGCAAAACTTACAGCAATTGGACATCCTTTCTTGTTATGTCCAAAATTCTTGAACAAAGAACATTTCATTTTTCTCACCTTCTTTGTAGCCTTTCCAAACTTCTTCTTCCTAGGCTCATCTCTATCTTTTATCCTTTTCTTCTTGGTGTTCCTGGCATAGTAGTAATTTCAAGGGGCTCAATGGATGGTCTTGTGCTCTTTGGCCACATCTTCATGTTTGTCATAGGTTGAATGAACTTATTGTAAGCTTTCAAATATGTTTCCTTCTTGGACCAGTGATTAACAAATGACTCAACATCTAGATCCTTGTAATGCATAGAAGTAATTTCATGTGCACAAAAAATTCCCTTCAGTTGCCATGACCTACAACTACACACTTTCTTTTTTAGATTAACAACATGTTTATATGGTGGATCTTGAATCTCATAGCCATTATCTCCATTAAATTTAACCTCGCATATGGCTACATGTTCAGCATTCTCAATAAGGATTTGCATAGCCATAAGTGACACATCAGTTACCCATTTTTTAGAAAACTCTCATTTGAGTCATTCTTTCCATGACTTTCACTGCAATTTCCTCTTACATAGTGATTATTGATTTGCATCTAGCTGCCAAGATCCAACTATTGAATGTCTCACACATATTATTCTCAACTATGTCACACTTGCTATGTTCCTTGAATAATGTCCTACACCATGCCTCTTTGTTGTAATTTAATAGAGCTTCCACAATGCCTTCTCCCAACAGACTCATTTCATCAAGTTTTGATTGTAAATGAATTTCAAATGGAGCCCTGGCAACTTGCCTAAAGTTTTTTCTCCTTTCTTCACCCCTCAATTCCTTATTCTAGTTGACCCATATATGTCTAGCACACCATTTATGCTCAATATTTGGCAATAAATCAGTAAGTGTTATGTGAAGACCCTATCAAAGAAAAGGAAGTAGGAACATAAGTGTAACATAGAAACTGCTATAGCAAATTAAAAAAAACTACAAAGTGTTTTCATACCTTTTGCATATCAGACATAACTGTGAGTCCTTCATTTTCAGTTTGTGTCAGCCCTAAATCATGTTTGATGCACTTGATAAATCAAGACCATGTATCCTTGGATTCTTTATTAACTACTTCCCATTCTACAGGGTACTTTTGATTATTTCCATCATTGGAAATTCAAGTCAATAGTTAACCTTTAGATATACCCTTTAGAAATACACCATCAAAACCAATTATCCTTCTACACCCCTCCATCTATCCACTTTTTAGTGCTCCAGGACAAATATAAATCCCCATAAATACCTCTTTTATAGGAATTGTATTCTTAGATATCCTAACAACCACAGTAGTTCCTGGATTTGTAAACTTCAACTCCTCAACATAATCATACAATGTAGCAAATTCCTCTATGAAATCACCCATATGCTCATTCATAACTTTTATTTTTGCTCTTCTACAACTTGTTTTACTAACATACAATCCATAATCCTTTCTTAACAAGCCTTGAATTTGATGGAGTCTAATGCTAGACTCAATCATGATTCTGTCTTTGTAAGTCTTACTAATCCACTATGGAGTACATAACTTGTTTCTTGTTCTTTTGCAACACTTATGGATAGGAAAATATGGCTTCACAATAAAATTTCCAGTATTACCATCAATACTTCCAAGAATATGTCAAGGACAACCCTTCTTACACTTTGCCTTGATTCTCTCCTTTTCATTAGGTTTCACTTTAAGGTTCACACCCTTCTGAATAGAGTAAGTTTGTAGTGCTTCTCTAAACTCAACATTATTCACAAAAACCATATACAACTGAAATAAATAAAATTGGCAGTTGAGTCAAAATAGACCTTGGTACTTGCATTCCTAGCTGGTGGATCTACAACCTCATCAGACTCAACAGGATTCCCTGCAACTTCGCTAATATCACTTACAAGATCTGAGCTATCAAAATATAGGTCATCCCCACCCAATTTTCCTTCATATCTTCCCCTCTTATTCTTATTAATATCTTCAAAACCAACATCTATACCAACAGGGCCAGAAGGTATCTCCTCTACATTTATTTTAGAAACCTTCTCTTTACTAACTTGTTCTTGAATGTTTGATTGTCTTGCTTCAATAAACTCATTATCAAAGTCACTTAAGTCATCAATGTTCTCATCAAAATCATAAAGTGACTCAAAATTAGACTATTCAGCATCTACATCAGGTTCATCATATGTTTGAAGGTGGTAGGAAGAAAAGTCATTACCTTGACCTTCACCTTAATCTTCATCTAAGTCCTCCATAATGCATTTGAAGTGTTATAATTGTTTAAGCCATAGTGTTACCATGCCTACAAAGTAACAAGAATACTTTAAACAAAAAAGCCTAATTTTTAAGTAATTCTTTATGGAATACAATAGAAAAGGTCAATAATAATCCAATTGGACCACTAACAAGAACGAAATCCAACACAATTGACAAAAAAATTATTTCAGATGAATTTTATGAAAAAAAAACCCAAAAGTCACAACATTCACAACAAAAGCCACTGATGCATAACAACTTTACAAATTGCTATTATGCTTATATTTGGCATGTAACAAATCAAACTTCTTCCAAAAATCATACCATAAGCTTTGCAAAAGTTGTAAAACCTAAAATGCAACAAAATCAAAAATCAAACACCAAAAACAACTGTAAAACAAAGAGATATAACAATAAGTTAACAAACTTACAACTACAGAGTGAAATGCGAACTCAAACACCTCAGAAAATTGAAAACAATTGTGGTAGTCAGTAGTGGAATCGGGCCTAGAGAGAGTATGAGTCTGATTGAAAAAGAAAAAGAAAGAAATGAGGTGTGGAAGAGAAAGAATAACATGTCATTTCCTACGTGGATTTTTTAAATGATGTGGAAAGCTACGTGGACACATTTTTGATTCATGCACCACTTGGTAGTTCAAAAAAGGGTTTAAAATGATGTGTTTCAGTGGGTTCGAGGGCTCAATTGGCAAAGTCATGAGTAGAAGGGTCCTGGTGACAAACGAAGTCAAGTACAGGGGCCTCCCAGACCATTCTGCCCTCATAAAAAGGTTCCAGACTTAGTGAAATTTTTTACTAAAATTTTAGTTCTACGAATGGGGTGTACAGAACGTAAGAATTTAGACGGACCGAGGAAAGAGCTCGTGGGAAGTAAGGTGAAATCTGAGTTTTTGAAGTTGGTCCTACGATTGATCAGTACGGGCCGAAGAAATTTCTATAGACCGTCCAAACTGTATGAACCATGCGACAATTATTTTTAAGGGTATTTGGGTATTTTACTAAGCACCTAATACCTATACTACGTCATTTTACCCCTATTTCTAAGTCCTATAACTACCTTTCTATTCCCAAAACTACCTAAACTCTTCAATTCCTTCAAATTCCCAAAACCCATCCAAGTTCGTCCCCTCCAGTTCTCTTTCAAGGCCAAGAAGAAGAAGCTAGGGTTCCAAGTCAATTCACCTTTTTCACCATTTCTTTTGGACTTTTATCATCAAGGTATGTAGGGCTTCATCAATAGGTTCCATACAACCATTGAGCCCCAAGGTTTCCTCCAGTTCTCCAATTCAATTTCAATCACATTGGTTAGATTTTCATTCAATTCTTCATGGGTTCTAGTTGTGTTGATTCAATAGTTTAATTCTGATCATATTATGATTGTTTTGACTCAATTACATGCTTTCCAATTGATTTCCTTTGAAACCATGCACTGATCATGATTTTGATTATGAACCCTAAAAGATATGAATTTATGAAGAAACTATGAATCTGTGAATGATGTTTTCACGAAGTATGCATGATTTATGAAAAAAGTAATGCATTATGATCTAAGTTGCTTTAAGATAAGAATCAATGAAATTGTGAAACGTTTTCTCACATATATATGAATTGTGAAATGTTTTCTCACATACTTAAGAAATCATGATTGGTGAAAGGTTTTCTCACACATGGTTTAAGGAGCTACTCTATGATGTTTTTAGCTTGGATTAGTAACTTAATTTTTATTTTCCATAGATGATGATATGCTTATGTTTATGACTATTACATAAGGATTTTTACTTAGCATCGAGAGGATATTAAGATGGAGGCTCTCCCGTTAGTAGAGTTCGGGTCTCTAGTAGCAATCTCCTTGTCCCTAACTACGTACCCTAGTAGGTTGTCTTAAGTGGCATAGCTAGTGGATCCACCAAAGCTAGAAGTTTAAGGTCATTTTGTTCACAAAAAATGACATCTTTTTTCTATGTGGGAGTAAGACACATGATTCCACATTATAGCTCACGTGGTCTATGTCGGTTAATAGTAAATATCTCACAAAATGAACTAAGTTGTTCTTAAAGGTTTTTATGAAGTTTTACTCATGATTTTAAGATGCATTGACCATGTTCATGATTTATGTTTCTTCCTTAAATGATTTTACTATGTTTAGCTTGGTCATCCATATCATATTTTCGATAATGTCCCCTTATTGATCATGTTTTTATGTTCTATGCATATCCTTCATACTTAGTACAATCCATTTACTAATGCATACTTGTGCCTACATTGTTTCACTAATGTAGGGTGTGATGTTTCCTCTCCCTCCGCTCGTGGCTAGTTATTTATCATTGGCCTTGCTCTTCAGTGGTGATCTACAAGTCTTTCACATACCAAGAAATCTTCGCTCCAAGTATTGAGCCGCCAGTATTTCATCAAATCAAAGTCTTCGCTCCAAGTGTTGAGCCACAAGTATTCCATCAAATCAAGAACAATAGTGAAAAGAAGAATCAGGGGATCACATATCTTTTTCTTAAATATTTCATAAAGATTGTAACCTTCGTACAAATTGAAATATAAATATTATTGTTTGCTTGCTTCTTTTCCTTTCGATATTGTTATATTTCAGGAATGAAACTTTAGACGCATACACTTGCCTACATAAGATTGAGCCACGTCGAGATTCAAGGACGCTCAAATTCATCAAAGCCATCCAACTGTTCAATCCGTTGAGCAATTTTGTTGAAATCGTACTGAAATCAGCTGTATTCTCGTCCTTGAGAAAATTTTGAATTGGGAATCCAAAAATTCTCCAACCTTATCTGTTTCTGCCCATTTTCTCCTTCAAAATCGAGCCCTAATTTCATCTATAAAAAGCCCTCTTCACCTTTAGTATTAGAGGTTGGGGGAAAAAATACAAGGCAAGAAAAAACAGAGAAAGAAAGGGTTTGGATAGAGCTCACATACAGAAAACAATGTTTATATACAAAACACATACAAAAAAGGCTATAAAACCTACCGACTTGGATTCTAAACTTTGGTTTTCTTTCTCGCTTATTGTTCATCAAAGTCCTTTGGATTCAGAACCGTGGTGTGAAGGCTTTGTGAGAAGCCCAGCTCATTGACCCCAGTTTGCTGCCCAAAAATAGGTAAAAATCTCTCACCTTAGCTCTGCCCCGTTTGCTATCTAATTATTCTGCATTTTTCGATTTGTGCGTTTAACTGAAACTTCCCAGTGTGGGTTGAAATCATGTTTGTTGTTTGTTTGCTGAAGTATGCATACGCCTTCTTAGTATTTTATTCTCTTTCTTTGGTTACTGTTAACCTTCTTGTGGTTATTCAAGTGTTAAATCTTTCGGTCTTTTTAGTTCATCATCTTGTTGTTCATCTAAATGGTATTCATGAAGTCGATCAAATCTTGATTTATTACTGTTAATGTTGTTTTCATAAAGGAGCCTCAAAGAGCTAATTAATTTGGAAGTTATATGTTATGTCTTCTGTTGTTTGCCTAACATGACATGTTTTGATCAAATCTTTGTCATATTTCTAGCTCAAGATTGTGTCTAGAGTAATATGCTATGGATAGTTGAGTTATCGTAAAGCGTAGGCTTTATTTTTTTCTTTCTAGACCTCGTTTTTTATTTGTTTGTTCCCAGTTCCTCTTTCTTCCGAGGGGGTTACATATTTCTTCTTCTTGTTGGTTCTATCTCTAGTCCTCCATGATAGTATGCACCCCCTTTATTACCATGATAAATCTTGTTTGAAGTTGTTGTTTAGTTATTTATGTTAGCAATAGCATCACGGGATGACTTCTTTCTCTTTCTCTTTTCCTTTAACTCTTGGGTGATGATATTGTTTTAGTATGTAGTTTTGTTGGTGGCTCTAAATATTAAAAGGTGCTTCCAGGAAGGTGGTAATATCTAGTTCACTCATTTTGTGTGATAGCATGAGTCTTGTTTCCAGCTTCTTAAATAGGGTGAAAGAATTAGTTAGGTAGAACTTTAATGTATAAGTTGTTCATGTGTAATTGAATTTTATTTTATACCATAGTAATTAGTTAGTCTTGTGTTAATGTCACTTGAATTTAAAATGGTTGCCTTGTTTCCTCTGTTATGTTGCAGTGTTGTTCGTATGGATCACCCTACTGTTTGATTAAAATCTGTTAATCTGAAGTTTCACTAGAATTCAAGATCATGTCAGTTTGTTAGATATCCTCAAAATTTTATTTCAGTCAGATTTTGATTTTGAGTCTTTACTAAAGATATGATCTTGTTAGGACTGAGTATTGTGATGGAATTTTTAAGAGAGCATTTGGCATGCTTGCATTTGTTTTCCTTAATTATGAACTAATAGGTTGTTAAAGTTGTTCTAAGGTCATATTGTTCTCCTATTTAGACCCTTTTTTATAAGGTTGTGAGCTCACATCATTTCATTTGGTTGACTCTGATTGCTTAAATGATATTTCCCTCTGTAGCTTTCCTGTGTAGCTATGTGTAGCAATTAAATTGACTTAGTCTAATGTTGCCTTTGTGTTACCTCCATTTAGTTACTTCTTTTCTTTTGGTTTTAGTTAAGAAAACTTTCCATTTAGTTACTTCTTTTCTTTTGGTTTTAGTTAAGAAAACTTCCTTAATTAAATGGCATATCCTAATTCCAGTTAGCTGCTACGGTCATCTCCTTTCTTTGACTATATGATAGCAACCTTTCTGTTTATAAATGATTTATTTGTGATTATATTCTTAAACCTTAAAGTGAGCTATATGTTCATCTCCATTATGAATTAGTTATTTGACCATTGTTTGTCGGAGCTTTATCTATTTTCTAATTCTTTTTCCTTCTCTTTGTGCGTATGTGAAATCTACCTCGAGTCCCCATGGACTTCTCTCCTCTCTTTGCATTTTGAGAATGGGGCCATGAAGACCCAATCTTACTTTTATTGAGTCAGCCAGCATCGAAAATTGAAGCACAGGTCCCCGAAAGCTAAAATACAGGTGTTCGAAATTTCGAAGAAAGGTTGTATACATGATATACAGCAGAATATACAAAGAATACAAGGAATATACAGTCATTGTATACACTGTATACAATCACGAAAAATGGGGCCAAAAGCCCTAAGATTTCTAGTAGTTTTTCTTTTGATGTAATTGGACCAAAAGCCCATATATTTGTGTAGATTATTGTTAGTTTAGGACAGGTTGAAGTTGGGCCCAAAGCCCAAGAAATCAGAAATTAGGCTCAAGTACTAGCCCAGGCAGATAGAAACTAGACTTGGGCCCAAAATCTCTCTTTCCTATTATTATATTGTTGTATTTAAATATTACTTGTTTATTTGTTTATTAATCTTAAGGTTAAACTTAATTCAAAATTCAAAAGATAGCTATTTTGCTTTAGTTATTTATAACACTCTATTTTCAAAAAATAAATAAAATAAATGTTTGTCTTTTTCAATGGATTTCTAAATATTTGGAAGTTTTCCTACTTAGTCATATTTGAAACAAAATTTTCATTTCCTTAAAAATTTATTTAAGTGTAAAAGTTGATTATTTTTTTAAGTAATTAAGCATGCCTTTCTTTAAGTTAGCCAAATATTTTAAATTATCGGATAACTGTAAGTTAGCGGGCACTTTAAATGCCTAACCCCTTCTTGAAGTATATATTTAAACCCCGAACCCCCCTTTGGTATTTCAAATGATATTTTCTATTTGAATCTTTTGAAATTAAAGTTTTCTTGATTTTTCTTAAAAATTAAGTGGCAACTCTTTTTCAAAACTTAAATAAATAAATTTAGCTAAGAAATGGTGACTCTGCTGGGACTTTTGAATGGGTCCTAACCTTAAGATTTGACTTATTTGGCTAAATTGTATAATTGTTTTACTAGTTTAATTTTTTGTAAATTATAACTATTGTACTTCATGGCATTGAACTCCGTCACACGGCAAATAGTATGCATTAGAAAAAATGCGGCTACGTGTTACCCGCAGCTGTCCCTTCAAATCCCTCTAATTTTTGAAGTAATAGATGGATAGTAGGCTTGTGGTCATCCAATGCCGTGTATTATATTTACCCCGCAGTTTGTCCAACTTCGGTAACCAAGTCTTGTTTCAAAACCAACTCTAGTCAGCTAGTGTAGAGTATAGCCAAATTTCTTTTTAGCGCATTGACCTAAGATGACCCAACACCCAAGGCGTGTTGGGCCCATTAGTTAGACCACCTTGAGTCCAAATGCCCCACGGCCTAAATGGACGATCATACTTATTTGTTTAAATTTGAAGGATGTATACATTGTTTGGCAAACCATTGTCTCTTGGGGTTAGAAGTTTAATAGTTTGTTCGAGTCGAAGAAGGATCAAGTTACCATTTCATACCAAAAACGTCGACATCCGGAGATGACAAGAAGCTCAAGAACGAAGGACCTTCCATGGAGGCATAGTTTAGGATTGTGCCCATGCGTAGGACTGATTATTTGTATCCCATTTCCCTACTAAGTATCCCCATTCAATTTATCATAAAGCTTGTATAAATTTGGGTTTTAGTGCGATGGAATGTTTCAAATGACCTTATACATCCTTCAAATCGTTAGGCCTACCCTTGGCACAAAAGGGTCACATATTTGTTTAAAGCACGCAATAACTATTTATATGTCATAACTGCTTGTGTGAATATGTTGCTTCATTTGAAAATGCTCTAGCCAACTCCTTTTGGAAATTTTTCTAGAACCCTTTAAGCACAAATATCAAGTCATTATCGAAAGTGCGTCAAATTACTACCCAAGTCTTTTGTTTCCTAACAAAATTCAAACTTCACTTTTAAATTTTACTCACTCACTCAAAAAAAAGGTCGATTCTTCTTCTCAAATCGAAAAGAGATTCAAGCGAGTCGAACTACATCGGACCTAATTTCTTCTTTGTGAGATACGTAGGCAGCCTTTTAAGGCCCAGCCCCTATCTTTTGAAAAGCTTTCTTTTCCCCTTCTTTACAAGGAAATAATAATTTCACATTGATCATGAGAACATCACCTGAAAAGATGCAACGAGAAGACCTTAGCCCAACGCAAGTCGACCTCTCTGATTCACTAGTCCCGAAATCAAATAAGCAAATTCCTGCTTATTTTAAATCAGCTCCCGATACTCATGGGTAAATCTGTCCTCAAACAAAGCAACTCTTATGTGTTTGCTTTTATCTATGTGATATTTTGCATCCTGTATTATAAATTGAAACTGACAGATTTGCCTTTGAGTTATTTTTCTTTGATAAGTACTTAAAACTGATCTGTGTTGATAAGCTGGCCGACACCCTTATTTTACGAGATCCAAAGCTCCTAAAGATTCCTTCCCTGACCGAAGTCTTCTTAAAGAAAAGAGATAATGGTTGATAACCGTGAAGATATTGGCCTGACTGAAGTTGCTATAGTTCATCCCTCTGTCGCTGAGCAAAACGAGTTAATTGCACAATTGATGTAATAGATTGCCAAAATGAAGGTTGAGCTCCAGAAAGAGCAGGATTTGACGATTCCAGTTGTCACCGTCAACACTCCGGGAGAGGAAGGCCTCCACTCTATTTTCCTCCTTTGAATGCAAACGTAGAACATGTCTTGAATAACCCACCCCCTAACCATGTTCAGAATCCCTCCACCATCAACTTAATCGCCCCTTATCCTCATCACGCCACCACTTCATATCAACCACCGCCTCCTCTCCAAAATACCAACCCTCAAACCTTCCCTCCCCCTAAAAACCAAAATGCCAACGATTTCAACACCTTTGCTCCTCCTCATAACGAAAATACCAACAACCCTCCAGTATTCCCTCCGATATATCAAGCCCCTGCTCAGAACACCCAAAATCTATCTACTGCTCAACCCTTACCTCTAAAACCCAATTTCCATATTCAAGTCCACAATGAACCTCGCCTACATTACACCAATTATCCTAAACTCGGTCATTATGAAGAGAAGGAAAAAGAGTGGAAGGCCAAGGAAGAAATAGTCAAACATAATATGAAGGAAGAGATCATGAAAGCTATGAAAAAGTTGCATTGCATCCCTGAGTTCTCTGGACTGAACTATGAAGATTTATGTGTCCATCCAAATTTGGATCTTCCGGAAGGGTTCAAGGTGCCGAAGTTTAACACCTTTGGAGGAACAGAGAACCTTTTGGCTCATCTGAGAGCTTACTGTGACCAACTCATAGGAGTTGGAAAGAATGAAGTCTTGTTGATGCGCTCTTTAGCCGAAGTTTAAGTGGAGAAGCGTTGGAATGGTTCACCTCACAAGAAATGAAGCAATTGTCTAGTTGGAATGCACTAGCTAAGGATTTCGTCGAATGGTTCACCTACAATGTAGAGATCATTCCTGATATATTCTTTAGAGAAGATCAAACAGAAATCAACCGAAAGTTACCAGGAGTATGCATATAGGTGGAGAAAGGAAGCAGCTAGGGTTCGACCTCCTATGTGAGAAAAGAAATTATTGAGGTATTCTTACGTATCCAAAAGCCCGAATATTACGACAGGATAATGTTGCTCATTGGAGCGAAATTTGCGGAGATAGTCAAGGTAGGTGAGACTATCTAGGATGGGCTAAGGATCAGGAAAATCGATCGTGTTGCCACCCCGGATGGATCTTCTGGATTACTTAAGAAGAAGAGAGAAGAAGTGTCCTGTATTTCCTATACATCTAGGGAAGAAACATGCCAGAAAATCTTCACCTTACAGAGGCCATCCCCAAACTCCGCAAAATTCATATCCGATTTGTTATCCTCAATTCGGTCAATAGACTCCGCCTCCACGCTACCAAAGTACCCCTCCCAGTTTTTAAACTCCCCCTCTAAGCTATCAAACTCCCCCACCTATTTATCAAACTCCATCACCACAGTATCAAAACACCCCCCCCTCCCGACTTATCAACCACCATCCTTTAATTGCTCAAAAATTCAACAAAATTACCAAGCTCCTCCCCCCGTTTATTAAACCCCACCTCCATATTACCAAAATGCCCTACCAAACTACCAAGCTCCACAACCAAATTACCAAACCCATCCATACCCTAGGTTTCAAGCACCCGCACCTCCCTGCCAACAAGCTACTGCTACATCCATTTCATTAGGAATTGATGATCTATGTCAGTAAAATACAAGGAAACAAGATTATTTATTTTATTAAATCTAAGTGGACAAATTGATTAGGACGACTAATTCCATATGTATATAAATATCATTATTTGATTGATCTAAGTTCATGCAATTTATTAATAAAACTGAATCAAAAAATTATTCATTTGTATTATTTATTTATTATTAATATTTTGGTCAATCGTTGAATAAAATCAACTGAAAGGGAAATCATTTCGTCCTTTTTTTTATTTAATTACACGTCGTAAACCTATACAAGAAGAATTATTGACAAAAATTCTTATATTCATATTGTTTTAACAATGAATTAATAATGAGATGGACTAAGAAATCTAAAGCGAATATTCATTGAGACGAAGTATGATATTAAGTGAAGGAGAATTTTAGGAAAAAGATCTTTGTTTTTAGATCTTTTTCCCCTTACTCTTTAATATCATCGTAATTTTTTTGCTATCACTCTAGATTATATATAGCATAGTTGTCTATTTAGATTCCCCTATTCTATTACGTAAGTTAAGTAATTCTCTTGAGCCACCCACCATATACATTTATACATTGTTGTGGGCTAAGCTAAAAAAGACAATTTCAATGATGGTCCTCCATGGATTCACCTATATAAGCCGCGGCTAAAGTTGCAAAAATAAGAGCTTGAATAACACTTGTAAATAATCCAAGGAGCATGACAGGTATAGGAACTACTAAGGGTTTTAAAGAAATAAGAACAACAACAACTAATTCATCAGCTAAGATATTCTAAAAAAGTCGAAAACTAAGTGATAAAGGTTTTGTGAAATCTTCTAAGATGTTAATGGGTAAAAGGATTGGGGTTGGTTGAATATATTTTCTAAAATAACCTAATCCCTTTTTTGTAAGACCCGCATAGAAATACGCCACGGATGTGAGTAAATCCAAAGCAATAGTAGTGTTTATATAATTTGTGGGTGCGGCTAACTCCCCATGAGGTAATTGTATGATTTTCCAAGGTAAAAGAGCTCCTGACCAATTAGAAACAAAAATAAATAAAAACATAGTGCCAATAAAAGGAACCCAAGGCCCATATTCTTCTCCAATTTGAGTTTTACTCACATCTCGAATGAATTCAAGAACATATTTCGAAGAAATTCTGACCCCCGGTTGGAATGGTTTGTGGGTTCCGAGCAGCTATAGTGGTTGAACCTAATAAGATAGCAATTACAACCCAAGAAGTAATAAGTACTTGGCCATGTACTTGGAAACCCCCTATTTGCCAATAGAAATGTTGGCCTACGTCCACATCGGATATATCGTATAACCCCTTTAGAGAATTGATGGAACATGATAGAACATTCATATTACCTTGCCCTCTGAAAATATAAAACCTTAAACAAAATTATTAGATTCAACCATCTCTTATTCTACTTGAATTGGATATTTTGAATACCAACTAAGATTTATAATACTAATAAATCACATAATATCCCTAGTTATTTTGATCTATTTTTTGAAATTCAGAAATAGTAAGTGATTCCATAAGGGATTGCTAAAGTAAGTTATTTATCTTATTATGTTATTATTAATCAAGGATTTCTTATATAGCTAGAACGATCCTCACAAATTGTGAATACTAATTTGTTAGAATTAATCGTATTGAGGATATGGCGTCACCATTCGCTGGAATTGAAATATCTGCGAGATCGGGGTCACAATTTGTATCGGTTAAGCAAATTGTTGGAATTCCTAAAGTAATACACTCTCGCAAGGCCGTATATTCTTCGTGCTGATCAACGATGATTACAATATTGGGTACCCCTGTCATATATTTAATCCAGCCCAAATATGTTTGCAAGCAAGATAATTGTCTTTTCAACATAGTAGCATCTCTTTTCGGGAGACGGTTGAGTCTCCCTATTTTTTGTTCCATTCTCAAGTCCCTGAACTTATGAAGCCTTGTTCATAAATATCACCAGGTGCCTCCACCTCCACAAAACAATTATAATGTCCCTTGTCCTTAGTTTGAAAAGAAACAAGTTAGAACTTTTACTCCTCTTGTCGAGAGTCGAACTAAGTTGTTCGAATGATTGACAATTGCTGGCATAATTCATCCGATTGAGCATAAACCTGTCGACACGAGCTCTAGATTTCTTAGAGCTATAGAACATGTGCGTACCATTCTAACAGTGTTGGGAATGATACTTAGAACTGTATTAATTTGAAGCACAAGATCCAGGATTTGATCGACCAGAAGGTCGTCACCCTCCAGACTTCTGCACCCAACATCAATAGTAATCATTTGCCAAACCATGGAGGTGTCACTATCAACATGATAGAGATGGAAGACGATTGGTGTGAAACCAATGCAATAGTCCCGGCCAATCCTGATGGCCTCGAGAAAGTTGTTGCTTCATTGTGCATAAAGGAGGACCATGAATTTGTGATTCTGACACCTCAAGAAGCTGTTGCTTTGGTACCGAGGGAAATCCCTATGCAAGAGAGGTTCGTGATTGAAACTTCTGCTACTCAAGGCATGACCAGATTCGGTAGATGCTACACTCTAGAAGAACTAGCCCAGGGATGGCACAAGAAGGATCAACAGAATGAAGGCTTTGGACGACACTTATGTGCCCGTGGGTACAAATAGAGATAATTTGGCAGCTATGGTAAGCCAAGTCATTCGGGGGAACCGCATCAACTTTTATGATGAAGAGATACCTTTCGAGGATGCAATGTACAACAAGGCTCTCCATGTCACCATCAAGTGTCGAGACAAGTTTATAAATTGTGTCTTGGTTGATGATGGATCTGGTCTTAACATTTTTCCACTATCAGCCCTCAAATAGTTGAATTTTGACTTCGGGAAGGTTCACCAGAACTAAGTCAACGTAAGGCCTTTTGACGGAGGACAAAGAGACACACTGGGAGTGGTGAATTTAAGGATTCAAGTGGGCCTTGTAGAGCTTAGTGTTGAGTTTCAAGTGATGGATATCAACGCCAGCTACCGTTATTGGGGAGACCATGGATCCACATGGCCATGGCTATGTCTTCTACTCTCCATCAACTGATGAAGTTCATATGGAAGGATCATGAATTGGTCATTTATGGTGAGGGGATCCATTCAAATGGGTATGCACCAATTGTCGATGAGGTCGCCAGAGGTTCTGACTTCTACATAGTAGAGATAGAGAATGCCACCAGTGATAATTATGCTCCGCAGCCTCTAATGCCTTCTGTCTATAAGAAGTAGCCACCATCATGCTCAGAAGTGGGTTTAAACCAGGTTTCGCATTAGGGAAGTACTTTTAAGGAATTGTCGAGCCTATTCAGATTCCCACCAAAGGGTAAAAGTTTGATTTGGGATATGCTCCAATGGAAGATGATGATGCAGAAGTAATGAACAAGAACGTTGATTGGGCGTTGGCCAGGACAATATCTCACTTGTATCAGTCTTGTCCAGTGCGAGAGTATGTTAGTGATGATGGTCTTGGGGAAGGAATCTGAGATCTTTTTGAAGAAATTGATGTCATCCTCAACGAGGTGACCGAGACCTCAGGCATTCATGATGCTAAACCGGAGGAACAAGTGCCTAATTGGACCTTCATACCTCTTCTAATTCCCCGGTCGTCTTGTAAAAGTAATTTAAAATCTGTCAACATCATGTCATGTCATGAGCTGAATGAACAAAATGAGGTTGATGATGATGAGTGCGAGAACTATGATGAAGAGACTGCAATACCTGAGGATGTTACCGAGGAGTTTAGATGGTTTGAGAACCAACATAAGCCAAATCTGGAGGAAATCGAGACTGTGAATTTAGGAGATGAAGAATGTGTCAAAGAAGTGAGAATCAGTGTCCATTTGACTGAAACTCAAAGAAGAGACCTTATTCGTCTACTCAGAGAATACATCGACATATATGCTTGGTCTTATAGGGATATGTCAGGGCTATGTACGAATATTATTTCTCAAAAATTGCCGATCAATCTAGATTTCAGTCCAGTGAAACAGAAAACTCAAAAGTTCAAGCCGGAGTTGAGTTTGAAAATTGAGAAGGAGATTACCAAGAAAATTGAGTCCAAAGTTTTGGAAGTGATGCAATATCTGACTTGGCTAGCCAACATTGTCCCTGTGGCCAAGAAATATGGAAAGATTAGTATTTGTTTGGATGATAGAGATCTCAACAAAGCTAGCCCGAAGGATAATTTCATTGCACATCATTCACATTCTCATTGACAATTGTGCTAAGCATGAGATGCAGTTGTTTGTGGATTTTTATACGGGTTATCACCAGATTCTGATAGATAAAGAAGATGCAGAAAAGACAGTTTTCATCACGCCTTGGAGCATGTATAATTACCGGGTGATGCCCTTTGACCTCAAGAATGCCGGTGCTACTTACATAAGGGCTATGACAACCATTTTCCATGATATGATTCATAAAGAAATTGAGGTGTATATGGATGATGTCATCATCCAGTCTCACGAGAGTTCCGACCACTTGACTCACTTAAGAAATTTATTTGATTGCCTACGTCGGTATAATTTGAAACTTAATCCTGCCAAATGTGCTTTCGGAGTACCAGCCAGCAAATTGTTGGGATTTATAGTTAGCAAAAGGGGCATTGAGCTTGATCCTTCCAAGATCAAGGCGATTCAAGAATTACCTCCTCCAAAGACCAAGAAAGAGGTGATGAGTTTCTTAGGAAGATTGAACTACATTTGTTAGTTCATAGCCCAATCCACAGTTATTTGTGAGCCCATCTTTAAGCTGCTGAAAAAAGATGCACTAACTAAATAGACTGAAGAATGTCAAACTACTTTCGATGCCATCAAGAATTAATTGTCCAATCCACCGATGTTGGTTACCCCACGAGAAGGGAGTCCAATTTTACTATACTTGTCTGTCTCAGATAATGTATTTGGATGCATGCAAGGCCAACACGATGAAACTCGGAAGAAGGAGCAAGATATATACTATTTGAGCAAGAAGTTCACTCCATACGAGGCCCGTTACACTCTTTTGGAGAAAACATGTTGCGCTCTAACTTGGACTGCTCAAAATTTGAGACATTATTTGTCGACATAAACTACATACCTCACTTCTAGGATGGACCCATTGAAGTATATTTTCTAGAAGGCAATGCCAACCGAAAAGCTGGCTAAATGGCAGATGCTTTTGAGTGAATTTGATATCGTGTATGTGACTCAAAAGACGATAAAGGCTCAAGTTTTTGATGGTCATCTCACAGAAAATCCAGTTGATGAAGAGTATGAACCACTCAAAGCCTACTTCCCGGATGAGGAAGTGGCATTTGTGGGAGAAGATATCTCAGAAACATACCTTGGTTAGAGGGTATTCTTTGATAGAGTGGCGAATCACTAAGGAAATGGTATTAGAGCGGTCTTAGTATCGGAATACAGTCAACACTATCCTATGGCGGAAAAATTTTGATTTAATTGCACAAACAACATGGCCTAATATGAAGCTTGCATCCTCGGTTTGAAGATGGCAATTAATATGAACGTTCAGAAGTTGTTAGTGATTGGAGATTCAGATTTGCTGATTCATCAGGTTCAAGGAGAATGGGTCGTAAAGAACCCAAGGATCACACCGTACGTGCAGTTGGTACAAAAGTTGTGCAAAAGATTCCGCAAGATTGAATTTAGGCATACTCCCAGGATACAGAACGAGTTGGCCGATGCTCTTGTCACCATTGCCTCAATGATGAAACATCCGGATAGAAGTTATATTAATTCTTTGGGCATAGATGTGAAAGAACAACATGTTCATTGTTTGCATGTCGAAGTGGAACCAGATGGATTGCCTTGGTATTTTTACATAAAGAAGTATTTGGAAACTGGAGCTTATCCTGAAAGTACAACGTTCAATCAAAAGAAAGTGATTTGCCATATGGCTAACAATTTCTTTTCAAGTGGGGGTCATCTCAGATCCTTAGATGCTACTGAAGCCGCGAATGCTGGAGTTTGTGGTACTCATATGAACGGGCTCACCATGGCGAAGAAGATCCTCCGAGCTCGCTATTTTTGGATGACTATGGAGAATGATTGTTGCAAGTTTGTGCAAAAGTGTCATAAATGTCAAGTAAATGGAGATTTGATTCAAGTACCGCGTTACGAACTCAATGCTATGAGTTCACCTTGGCCATTCGTAGCTTGGGGCATGGATGTCATTGGTCCAATAGATCCAACCACCTCTAACAGACACAGATTTATTTTGGCTGACATTGACTACTTTACCAAGTGGGTGGAGCAAACCTGAACAGTCATTTGATGAAAGAAATATGTGAGCAATTCAACATTACTCACCAGAATTCAACCGCTTATCGTCCCCAAATGAATGGAACCGTAGAAGCCGCCAACAAGAACATCAATAAGACTTTGAGGAAAAAAATTTACAATCACAAAGAGTGGCATGAGATGTTACCATATGCTTTGTTGGGTTACAGAACGACTGTCAGAACATCAATTGGAGCAACTTCGTACTTGTTAGTATATGGAACAGAAGTAGTTATGCCTGTCAAAGTTGAAATACCTCCATTGAGAATTATCCAAGAGGCCAAGTTGAGTAACACTGATTGGGTTTGCAAATGGATTGATCAATTAACGTTGATTGATGAGAAGAGAATAGTTGTCGTTTGTCATGGTCAACTATATCAACAGAGTGATTCGCGCTTTCAACAAAAGGGTAAGAGCAAGAATTTTTGAAATTGGTCTGTTGGTTCTCAAACGCATTTTTCCTCACCAGGATGAGTACAAAGGGAAATTCGCACCAAATTGTCAAGTACCATACATGGTTCGCAAAGTATTATCCGAAGGTGCCCTGATCCTTTCGGAGATGGATGGAATAAAGTGGCCAAAACCGATCAATTCAGATGCTGTCAAGAGATACTATGTGTGAAGACTTAGTCTGTGTTTCTGTCTTTTTCCTTGTAATCGTTTTTTATGTTTGTAATCATTCCTGTTTAAAATTTATCCCTTTGTAATGAACTACGTCTGGCCTGAATTCTCAAGAATGAGATGCGTAGGTGGCCTGTGTCGGCCTCGGTCACCCCTTTATCCCTTTTCAATAATTTCTCTTTTGTAACTCTTAAAGAATGAGATACATAGGCGGCCTGTGTTGGCCTCGATCGTTTCCTTATTTAAATTCCCTATTTCTATTTGTCCTCGAGAAGGGAACTATGTTTGACCTGATTCCTGCCTTAACGGGATACGTAAGCGCCACAGTGGCTCGGTCATATCTCCTGTAAGATTTACATTTCTCTAAAATATAGCAACTGGCACAGAATTTTTGAGAGTGACTCAAAAATTCTCAAGAAGAGGATCTCTCCAACAAGACGAGACTGAAGATATATTGATAATGGCAACAAGGATAGAATTTTTGAGAAGATCTCAAAAAATTCATGAGTCATCTATCGACAGTTCGAAATACGCCAAGATATCTAACTGGATAGAATTTTTTTAGGATGACCTCAAAAATTTCATCAGGCTTCATTATAAACATAAGGACAACTTCAAATATCTCCAGCATGATCAAGAGTTTGAAAGTAACATCAAGTGATCCCCAACCTCATAATGATATAAGAAGTCAACTTCAAAAATCCTCTATAATGTTGCAGTGTTGTTCATATGGATCACCCTGTTGTTTGATTAAAATCTGTTAATGTGAAGTTTCACTAGGATTCGAGATCATGCAATTTTGTTAGATATTCTCAAAATTTTATTTCAGTCAGATTTTGAATTTTAGTCTTGACTAAAGATATGATCTTGGTAGGACTGAGCATTGTGATGGAATTTTTAAGAGGGCATTTGGCATGCTTGCATTTTGTTTCCTTAATTATGAACTGATAGGTTGTTAAAGTTGCACTAAGGTCATATTGTTCTCCTGTTTAGACCCTTTTTTATGGTTGTGAGCTCACATCATTCAATTTAGCTGACTCTGATTGCTTAAATGATATTTCCCTCTGCAGCTTTCCTGCCTTGTGTAGTTATGTGTACCAATTAAATTGACTTAGTCTAATGTTACCTTTGTGTTATCTCCATTTAGTTATTTCTTTTCTTTTGATTTTAGTTAAGAAAACTTCCTTAATTAAACGGCATATCCTAATTCCAGCAGTATGCGACAGTCATCTCCTTTCTTTGACTATATGATAGCTACCTTTCTGTTTATAAATGATTTATTTGTGATTATATTCTTAACCCTTAAAGTGAGCTATATGGTCATCTCCATTATGAATTAGTTATTTGACCATATGTTTGTCGGAGCTTTAACTCTTTTCTAATTCTTTTTTCTTCTCTTTGCGCGTGTGTGAAATCTACCTCGATTCCCCAAGGACTTCTCTCCTCTCTTTGCATTTTTAGAATGGGGTCATGAAGGCCCAATCTTACTTTTATTGAGTCTGTTAGCATCGAAAATTGAAGAACAGGTCCCCGGAAGCAAAAATACAGGTGTTCGAGAGTTCGAAGAAAGGTTGTATGCATGATATACAGCAGAATACAAGGAATATATAGTGATATACAGTCAATGTAAACATTGTATACAATCACAAAAAGTGGGGCCAAAGGCCCAAGATTTCCAACAGCTTTTCTTTTGATGTAATTGGGCCAGAAGCCCATATATTTGTGTAGATTATTGTTAGTTTAGAACAGGTTAAATGGGCCAAAGGCCCATCAATTTTGGCAGCCTTATTTTAATAGTTTTAGGACAGGTTGAAGTTGGGCCAAAAGCCTAAAAAAATCAGAAATTAGGCCCAAGTACAAGCCCAGGCAGATAGAAACTAGACTTGGGCCCAAAATCTCTCTTTCCTTGTGTTATATTGTTGTATTTAAATATTACTTGTTTATTTGTTTATTATGCTTAAGGCTAAACAAAATTCAAAATTCTCAAAAGATAGCTATTTTGCATTCAATATTTATAACACTCTATTTTCAAAAAATAAATAAAATAAATGTTTGTCTTTTTCAATTGATTTCTGAATATTTGGATGTTTTTTCCTACTTAGTCATATTTGAAAGAAAATTTCTTTTCCCTAAAAATTTATTCAAGCGTAAAAGTTGATTATTTCTTTAAGTAATTAAGCATGTCTTTCTTTAAGTTAGCCAAATATTTTAAATTGTCGGATAACCACAAGTTAGCAGACACTTCAAATGCCTAACCCCTTCTTCAAATGTACATTTGAACCCCAAACCCCCCTTTAGTATTTCAAATGATATTTTCTGTTTGAATCTTTTAAGATTAAAGTTTTCTTGATTTTTCTTAAAAATTAAGTGGCGACTCTTTTTCAAAACTTAAATAAATAAATTTAGCTAAGAATTGGCGACTCTGCTGGGGACTTTTGAATGGGTTCTAACCTTAAGAGTTGACTTATTTGGCTAAATTGTATAATTGTTTTACTTGTTTAAATTTTTGTAAATTATAATTATTATACTTCATGGCATTGAACTCCACCACACGGCAAATAGTATGCATTAGAATAAGGGCGGCTACGTGGTTACCCGTGGTGTCCCTTCAGTAAATAACCCTTTAATTTTTTAAGTAATAGATGGATAGCTGGCTTGTGGTCATCCAACGCCGTTTATTATATTCACCCCCGTAGATTGTCCAACTCGGGTAACCAAGTCTTGTTTCAAAACCAACTCTAGGCAACTAGTGTAGAACGAAGTCAAATCCCTTTTTAGCGCATTGACCTAAGATGACCCAACATTCAAGGCGTGTTGGGCCCATTAGTTAGACCACCTTGAGTCCAAACGGCCCACGGCCTAAATGGACAATCATACTTATGTGTTTAAATTTGAAAGATGTATACATCGTTTGGCAAACCATTGTTTCTTGGGGTTAAGAGTTTAATAGTTTGTTCGAGTCGAAAAAGGATCAAGTTACCATTTCATCCCAAAGACATCGACATCCGGAGACGAAAAGAAACTCAAGAACGAGGGACCTTCTATGGAGGCATAGTTTAGGATTGTGCCCATGCGTGGAACTGATTATTTATATCCCATTTCCCTACTGTGTATCCCCGTTCAGTTTATCATAAAGCTACTATAAATTTGGGTTTTAGGCAATGGAATGTTTCAAATAATGTTATACATCCTTCAAATTGTTACCATTGTCACAAAAGGGTCACATATTTTTTAAAGCACGCATTAACTATTTATATGTCATAACTGCTTGTGTGAATATGTTGCTTTATTTGAAGATTCTCTAGCCAACTCCTTTTGGAAATTTTTCTAGAACCCTTTAAGCACAAATATCAAGTCACTATCGAAAGTGCGTCCAAATACTACCCGAGTCTTTAATTTCCCAACAAAATTTGAACTTCACTTTCAAATTTTAATCTCATCTCAGATAAAAGGCCGATTCTTCTTCTTAAATCGAAAAGAGATTCAAGCGAGTCGAACTACATAGGGATTGATTTCTCCTTCATGAGATACGTAGGCAGCCTTTAAGGTCCGGGCCCTATCTTTTAAAAGCTTTTTTTTCCCCTTCTTTACAAGGAAATGATGATTTCACATTGATGATGAGAACACCACCTGAAAGTATGCAACGAGAAGAACTTAGCCCAACGCAAGTCAACCTCCCTGATTCACTAGTCCCGAAATCAAATGCGCAAAATCCTGCTTATTTTAAATCAACTCCTGATACTCGTGGGTTAATCTGTTCTCAAACAAAGAAACTCTTATGTGTTTACTTTTCTCTATGTGATATTTTGCATCCTGTAGTATAAACTGAAACTCACAGATTTGCCTTTGAGTTATTTTTCTTTGACAAGTACTTAAAACTGATATGTGTTGATAAGCTGGCTGAACACCCGTATTTTACGAGATCCAAAGCTCCTAAAGATTCCTTTCCTGACCAAAGTCTACTAAAAGGAATGGGATAATGGTTGATAACAGTAAAGATATTGGCCTGACTGAAGTTGCTACAATTCAGCCCTCTGCCGTTGAGCAAAATGAGTTAATTGCACAACTGATGAAGCAGATTGCCGAAATGAAGGTTGAGCTCCAGAAAAAGCAGGATTTTGCCGATTCCAGTTGTCGCCATCAACACTCCAGGAGACGGAAGGCATCCACTCTATTTTCCTCCTTTAAATGCAAACGCAGAACATATCTAGAATAACCGACCCCCTAACCCTGTTAAAAATCCCTCCATCATTGACTTAATTGCCCCCAATCCTCATCGCACCACCAGTTCATATCAAGCACTGCCTCCTCCTCAAAATACCAACCCTCAAACCTTCCCTCCCCCTCAAAACCAAAATGACAACAATTCCCAGACCTTTGCTCCTCCTCAGAACCAAAATACCAACAACCTTCAAGTATTCCCTCTGATATATCAAGCCCCTGCTCAGAACACCCAAAATCCATCTACCGCTCAACCCTTACCTCTAAACCCCACTTTCCTGATTCAAGTCCACAATAAACCTCACCTGCATTACACCAATTATTTTGAACTCGATCATTATGAAGAGCACGAAAAAGAGTGGAAGGCCAAGGAAGAAATAGTCAAACAGAATATGAAGGAAGAGATCATGAAAGCTATGAAGGAGTTGCATTGCATCCCAGATTTCTCTGGACTAAACTATGAAGATTTATGTATCCATCCAAATTTGGATCTTCCGAAAGGATTCAAGGTGCCGAAGTTTGATACCTTTGGAGGAACTGAGAACCCTTTGGCTCATCTGAGAGCTTACTGTGACCAACTCATAGGAGTTGGAAAGAATGAAGTCTTGTTGATGCAGCTCTTTAGTCGAAGTTTAAGTGGAGAAGCGTTGGAATGGTTCACCTCCCAAGAAATGAAGCAATGGTCTAGTTGGAATGCACTAGCTAAGGATTTCGTCGAATGGTTCACCTACAATGTAGTGATCGTTCCTTATTGATATTCTTTAGAGAAGATCAATCAGAAATCAACTGAAAGTTACCGGGAGTATGCATATAGGTGGTGAAAGGAAGCAGCTAGGGTTCGACCTCCTATGTGAGAAAAAGAAATTATTGAAGTATGTGTATGTATCCAAGAGCCCGAATATTACTACAAGATAATGTTGCTCATTGGAGCAAAATTTGCAGAGATAGTCAAGGTAGGTGAGACTATCAAGGATGGGCTAAGGTTCTGGAAGATCGCTCGTGTTGCCGCCCCGGCTGGATCTTCTAGATTATTAAAGAAGAAGTGTCTTGTATTTCCTATACGTCTGGGGGAGTAACATGCCAGAAAATCTTCACCTTACAGAGGTTGTCCCCAAACTCCACAAAATTTGTATTCGATCTGTTATGCTCAATTCGGTCACTAGACTCCACCTCCTCGCTACCAAAGTACCCCTCCCAGTTTTCAAACTCCCCCTCCAAGCTATCAAACTCCCCCACTTGTTTATCAAACTCCATCACCACAGTATCAAAGCATCCCCCCGACTTATCAACCGCTATCCTTTAACTGTTCAAACATTCAGCCAAATTACCAAGCTCCTCCCCCCGTATATCAAACCCCACCTCCATATTACAAAAATGCCCCACCAAACTATCAAGCTCCACAACCAAATTACCAAACCCATTCATACCCAAGGTTTCAAGCACCCGCACCTCCCTGCCAACAAGCTACTGCTACATCCATTTCATTAGGAATTGATGATCTATGTCAGTAAAATACTAGGAAACAAGATTATTTATTTTACTGAATCTAAATGGACAAATTGATTAGGATGACTAATTCATATGTATAGAAATATCATTATTTGATTGATCTAAGTTCATGCAACTTATTAATAAAACTTAATCAATAAATTATTCATTTTTTATTATTTATTTATTATTAATATTTTGGTCAATCGTTCAATACAAACAACTGAAAGGGAAATCATTCGCCCTTTTTTTATTTAATTACACGTCGTAAACCTATACAAGAAGAATTATTGACGAAAATTCTTATATTCAAATTGTTTTAACAATGAATTAATAATGAGATGGACTAAGCAATCAAAAGTGAATATTCATTGAGGCGAAGTATGATATTAAGTGAAGGAAAGGGGAATTTAAGGAAAAGATCTTTGCTTTTAGATCTTTTTCCCCTTACTCTTTAATATCATCGTAATTTGTTTGCTATCACTCTAGATCGTGTATAGTATAGTTGTCTATTTAGATTCCCCTATTCTATTCCGCAAGTTAAGTAATTCTCTTAAGCCAGCCAACATATACATTTATACATTGTTGTGGGCTAAGCTAAAAAAGACTATTTCAATTATGGCTCTCCATGGATTCACCTATATAAGCCGCAGCTAAAGTTGCAAAAATAAGAGCTTGAATAACACTTGTAAATAATCCAAGGAGCATGACAGGTATAGGAACTACTAAGGGTACTAAAGAAATAAGAACGACAACAACTAATTCATCAGCTAAGATATTCCCAAAGAGTCGAAAACTAAGTGATAAAGGTTTTGTGAAATCTTCTAAGATGTTCATGGGTAAAAGGATTGGGGTTGGTTGAATATATTTTCCAAAATAACCTAATCCTTTTTTTGTAAGACCCGCATAGAAATATGCCACAGATGTGAGTAAAGCCAAAGCAATAGTAGTGTTTATATCATTCGTAGGTGCAACTATCTCCCGATGAGGTAATTGTATTATTTTCCAAGGTAAAAGAGCTCCTGACCAATTAGAAACAAAAATAAACAAAAACAGAGTACCAACAAAAGGAACCCAGGACCTATATTCTTCTCCAATTTGAGCTTTACTCACATCTCTAATGAATTCAAGAACATATTCGAAGAAATTCTAACCCCCGATCGGAATAGTTTGTGGATTCCGAATAGCTATAAAGGCTAAACCTAATAATATAGCAATTGCAACCCAAGAAGTAATAAGTACTTGGCTATGTACTTTGAAACTCCCAATTTGCCAATAGAAATGTTGGCCTACTTCCACACCAGATATATCATATAACCCCTTTGGAGTATTGATGGTACATGATAGAACATTCATATTGCCTTGCCCTCTAAAGAAATTGAACTTTAAACAAAATTTTTAGATTCAACCATCTATTTGTCTACTTGAATCGAATTTTTTGAATACCAACTAAGATTTATAATACTAATAAATCACATAATATCCCAAGTTATTTTGATCTATTTTTTGAAATTCAGAAATAGTAAGTGATTCCATAAGGGATTGCTAAAGTAAGTTATTTATCTTATTATGTTATTATTAATCAAGGATTTCTTATATAGCTAGAACGATCCTCACAAATTGTGAATACTAATTTGTTAGAATTAATCGTATTGAGGATATGGCGTCACCATTCGCTGGAATTGAAATATCTGCGAGATCGGGGTCACAATTTGTATCGGTTAAGCAAATTGTTGGAATTCCTAAAGTAATACACTCTCGCATTGGCATATATTTTTCGTGCTAATCAATGATGATTACAACATCGGGTACCCCTGTCATATATTTAATCCCACCTAGATATGTTTGCAAGCGAGATAATTTTCTTTTCAACATAGCTGCATCTCTTTTCGAGAGACGGTTGAGTCTCCCTATTTTTTGTTCCATTCTCAATTCCCTGAACTTATGAAGTCTTTTTCATAAATAATCACCAAGTGCCTCCACTTCCACAAAACAATTATGATACCCCTCGTCCTCAGTTTGAAAAGAAACCGGTTAGAACTTTTACTCCTCTTGTCGAGAGTCGGACTAAGTTGTTCAAACGATTGATTACTGCGGGCATAATTCATCCGATTGAGCATAAACCTGTCGACATGAGCTCTAGATTTTTAAAGCCGATCGGACATGTGCGTATTATTCTAACAGCGTTGGGCACGATACTGGGAAATGTATTAATTTGAATCACAAGATCCAGGACTTGATCGACCAAAAGGTCGTCTCCCTCTAGACTTCTGCACCCAACATCAATAGTAATCATTTCCCAAACCGTGGAGGCGTCACTATCAACATGATAAAGATGGAAGACGATTGGTGTGAAACCAAGGGAATAGTCCCGGCCAATCCTGATGACCTCGAGAAAGCTGTGGCTTCATTGTGCATAAAGGAGAAGCATGAATTTGTGATTCTGACACCTCAAGAAGTTGTTGCTTTGGTGCCGAGGGAAATCCCTCCGCAAGAGAGGTTCGTGATAGAAACGGCTGCCACTCAAGGCATGACCAGATCCAGTAGACGCTACACTTTCGAAGAACTAGCCCAGGGTTGGCACAAGAAGGACCAACAGAAAAGACCGATCAACGAGGCTGAGGTGGAAGAATTTTGGCAAAAGATGCAGCCGAAGGACTATTCCATTGTGAAGCATTTGGAAAAGACGTTGGCTCAAATCTCTGTGTCGGCCTTGTTAATGAGCTCACAACTGCGCAAACAAGCCCTGATGAAGGCTTTGGACGACACTTATGTGCCCGTGGGTACAAATAGTGATAATCTGGCAGTTATGGTAAGCCAAGTCATTCAGGGGCACCGCATCAACTTTTGTGATGAAGAGCTACCTTTCGAGGGTGCAATGCACAACAAGGCTCTCCATGTCACCATCAAGTGTCGAGACAAGATTATAATTCATGTCTTAGTTGATGACGGATCTGGTCTTAACATTTGTCCACTATCAACCCTCAAACAATTGAATTTTGACTAGGGGAAGGTTCACCAGAACCATGTCAACGTAAGAGCTTTCGACGGAGGACAAAGAGACACACTGGGTGCGGTGAATTTAAGGATTCAAGTGGGCCTTGTAGAGTTTAGTGTTGAATTTCAAGTGTTGGATATCAACACCAAGTACAGTTATTAGGGAGACCGTGGATCCACATGGCCATGGTTGCGCCTTCTACCCTCCATCAACTGATGAAGTTCATATGGAAGGATCATGAATTGGTTATTTATGGTGATGGGAGTCATTCAAATGGGTATGCACCAATTGTCGACGAGGTCGCTAGAGGTTCTGACTTCTACACAGTAGAGATAGAGAATGCCACCGGTGATGATTTGGCTCCGCAACCTCTAATGCCTTCTGTCTATAAGATGATAGCCACCATCATCCTCAGAAGTGGGTTTGAACTAGGTTTCGCATTGGGGAAGTACTTTTAAGGAATTGTCGAGCCTATTTAGATTCCCAGCAAAGGGTCAAAGTTTGGTTTGGGATATGTTTCAATGGAAGATGATGATGCAGAAGTAATGAACAAGAACGTTGATTGGGCGTTGGCCAGGACAATACCTTACTTGTATCCGTCTTTTCCAGTGCGGGAGTATGTTAATGATGACGATCTTGGGGAAGGAATTTGGGATCTTTTTGAAGAAGTTGATGCCATCCTCGACGATGTGACCGAGACATCAGGCATTCGTGATGCTGAACTGGAGGAACAAGTGCCTAATTGGACCTCCACACCGCTTCTGATTCCCCGATCGTCTTGTAAAAGTAATTTAAAATCTGCCAACATCATGTCATGTCATGAGCTGAATGAACAAAATGAGGTTGATGATGATGAGTACGAGAACTATGATGAAGAGACTGCAATACCTGAGCATGTTACCGAGGAGTTTAGATGGTTTGAGAACCAACATAAGCCAAATCTGGAGGAAACCGAGACTGTGAATCTAGGAGATAAAGAATGTGTAAAAGAAGTAAGAATCAGTGTCCATTTGATTGAAGCTCAAAGAAGAGACCTTATTCGTCTGCTCAGAGAATATACATCTACATATTTTCTTGGTCTTATAGAGATATGTCAGGGCTAAGTACGAACATTGTTTCTCAAAAATTGCCGATCAATCCAGATTTCAGTCCACTAAAATAGAAAACTCGGAAGTTCGAGTCGGAGTTGAGTTTGAAAATCAAGGAGGAGATTACCAAGAAAATTGAGTCTAAAGTTGTGGAAGTGACGCAATATCCAACTTTGCTATCCAACATTGTCCTGGTGGCCAAGAAAGATGGCAAGATCAGTATTAGTGTGGATTATAGATATCGTAACAAAGCTAGCCCGGAGGATAATTCCATTGCCGAACATTCACATTCTCATTGACAATTGTGCCAAGCTTGAGATGCAGTTGTTTGTGGATTGTTATCCGGGTAATCATAAGATTCTGATGGATGGAGAAGATGTAGAAAAGACAGTTTTCATCACGCCTTGGGGCATGTATCATTACCGGGTAATGCCCTTTGGCCTCAAGAATGCCGGTGCTAGTTACATGAAGGCTATGACAACCATTTTCCATGATATGATTCACAAAGCAATTGAGGTGTATGTGGATGATGTCATCATCAAGTCTCTCGAGAGTTCCGATCACTTGACTCACTTGAGAAAGTTCTTTGATCGCCTACGTCGGTATAATTTGAAAATTAATCTCGCCAAATGTGCTTTCGGAGTACCAGCCGACAAATTGTTAGTATTGAAAGTTAGCAGAAAAGGCATTGAGCTTGATCTTTCCAAGATCAAGGCGAGTCAAGAATTACCTCCTTCAAAGACCAAGAAAGAGGTGATGAGTTTCTTGGGAAGGTTGAACTACATTAGTTGGTTCATAGCCCAATCCACAGTTATTTGTGAGCCCATCTTTAAGCTGCTGAAAAAAGATGCACTGACTAAATGGACCGAAGAATGTCAAACTACTTTCGATGCCATCAAGAATTACTTGTCCAATCCACCGGTGTTGGTTACCCTACGGGAAGGGAGTCTAATATTACTATACTTGTCTATCTCGGATAATGCATTTGGATGCGTGCTTGGTCAACACGATGAAACTGGGAAAAAGGAGCAAGCGATATACTATTTGAGCAAGAAGTTCACTCCATACGAGGCCCGTTACACTCTTTTGGAGAAAACATGTTGCGCTCTAACTTGGATTGCTCAAAAGTTGAAATATTATTTGTCTTCATAAACTACATACCTCATTTCCAGGATGAACCCATTGAAGTATATTTTCCAGAAGGCAATGCCAACCGGAAAGCTGGCTAATTGGCAGATGCTTTTGAGTGAATTTGATATCGTGTATGTGACTCAAAATGCGATAAAGGCTCAAGCTTTAGCTGATCATCTCACAAAAAATGTAGTTGATGAAGAGTATGAACCACTCATGGCCTACTTCCCGGATGAGAAAGTGGCATTTGTGGGAGAAGATATCTTTAAAACATACCTTGGTTGGAGGGTATTCTTTGATGGAGTGGCGAATCACCGAGAAAATGGTATTACAGCAATCTTAGTATCGGAATACAGTCAACTCTATCCTATGGTGGAAATTTTTTTATTTAATTGCACAAACAACATGGCCTAATATGAAGCTTGCATCCTCAGTTTGAAGATAGCAATTGATATGAACGTTCAGGAGTTGTTAGTGATTGGAGATTCAGATTTTCTGATTCATCAGGTTCAAGGAGAATGGGTCGTAAAGAACCCAAGGATCACACTATACGTGCAGTTGGTACAAAAGTTATGCAAAAGATTTCGCAAGATTAAATTCAGGCATACTGCCAAGATACAGAACGAGTTGGCCGATGCTCTTGCCACCATTGCCTCAATGATCAAACATCCGGATACAAGTTATATTGATTCTTTGGACATAGATGTGAAAGAACAAATTGTTCATTGTTTGCATATCGAAGCGGAACTAGATGGATTGACTTGGTATGTTTACATAAAGAAGTATTTGGAAACTGGAGCTTATCATGAAAATACAACGTTCAATCAAAAGAAAGCGATTCGTCGTATGGCTAACAATTTCTTTTCAAGTGAAGAAATCCTTTATAGGAGGACTCCGGATTTAGGTCTTCTCAGATGCGTAGATGCTACTGAAGCCGCGAAAGTTGGAGTTTTTGGTACTCATATGAACGGGCTCACCTTGGCAAAGAAGATCCTCCGAGCCGGTTATTTAGGATGACTATGGAGCATGATTGTTGCAAGTTTGTGCAAAAATGTCATAAATGTCAAGTACATGGAGATTTGATTCAAGTTCCGCCTTACGAACTCAATGCTATGAGTTCACCTTGGCCACTCGTAGCTTGGGGCATGGATTTCATTGGTCCAATAGATCCAACCACCTCTAACGGACACAGATTTATTTTGGTTGCCATTGACTACTTTACCAAGTGGGTTGAAGGAGCCTCGTATAAATCGGTGACCAAGAAGTAGTAGTTGATTTTGTTCGTAACAATTTGATATGCAGGTTTGGAATGCCGGGATCCATCATTACTGATAATGTAGCAAACTTGAGCAGTCATTTGATGAAAGAAATATGTGAGCAATTCAAGATTACTCACCGGAATTCAACCGCTTATCGTCTCCAAATAAATGGAGCCGTAGAAGCCGCCAACAAGAACATCAAGAAGACTTTGAGGAAAATAATTGATAATCACAAAGGGTGGCATGAGATGTCACCATATGTTTTTTTGGGTTACAGAACGACTTTCAGAACATCAATTGGAGCAACTTCGTACTTGTTAGTATATGGAACAGAAGCAATTATACCTGCCGAAGTTGAAATACCTTCATTGAGAATCATCCAAGAGGCCGAGTTGAGTAACGTTGATTGGGTTCGTAAATGGATTGATCAATTAACATTGATTGATGAAAAGTGAATGGTTATCCTTTGTCATGGTCAACTATATCAACAGAGTGATTCGCGCTTTCAACAAAAGGGTAAGAGCAAGAATTTTTGAAATTGGTCAATTGGTTTTCAAACGCATTTTTCTTCACCAAGATGAGTACAAAGGGAAATTTGCACCAAATTGGCAAGTACCATACATGGTTTGCAAAGTATTACCTGGAGGTGCCCTGATCCTGTAGGAGATGGATGGCACAAAGTGGCCAAAACCTATCAATTCAGATGCTGTCAAGAGATACTATGTGTGAAGACTCAGTCTGTGTTTCTGTCTTTTCCCTTGTAATCAATTTTGTTTGTTTGTAATCATTCATGTTTAGAATTTTATCCCTTTGTAATAAACTACGTATGATCTGAATTCTCAAGAATGAGATGCGTAGGTGGCATGTGTCGGCCTCGGTCACCCCTTTATCCCTTTTCAATATTTTCTCTTTTGTACTTGAACTATGTTCAACCTGAATTCTCAAGAATGAGATACGTAAGCGGCCTGTGTTGGCCTCGGTCGTTTCCTTATTTAAATTCCCTATTTCTGTTAGTCCTCGAGAAGGGAACTATGTTTGACCCAATTCCTGCCTCAATGGGATACGTAGGCACCACAACAGCTCGGTCATATCTCATGTAAGATTTCTATTTCTCTAAATAATGGAAACTAGGACAGAAATTTTGAGACCCTCTCCAAAATTCTCAAGAAGAGGATCTCTCCAACAAGACAAGACTGAAGATAAATTGATAATGGCAACTAGGACAGAATTTTTGAGAAGATCTCAAAAAATTCATGAGTCATCTATCGACAGTTCGAAATATGCCAAGACATCTAACTAGATAGAAATATTTTAGGATGACCTCAAAATTTTTATCAGGATTCATCAGAAGCCTAAGAACAACTTCAAATATCTCCAGCATGATCAAGAATTTGAAAGTAACTTCAAGTGATCCCCAACCTCATAATGAGATCAGAAGTCAACTTCAACAATCTTCGACACTTGAAGAGTCAAAGCTTCAAGGATCTTCAGCATCCTTCAAACAAGTTATCATATAAACTCAAAGCATCGAACCAAGGATGTTCATTAAAGATTGACGTGACATGACATTTGGCAGTGGTCTTTCTTCAAACAATATCTTTCCAAAACCTATTTTCTTTAAAGAATTTTTCTATATGTTTCAAGTATTTTGCATAAAATGTTTTTTCTTATCTATCAAGAAGCGGGAGATAGAAGCAATCAACCGAAAATAGCAATACAAGGAGCAAACAATCGAAGATGTCAACACCGATTAGTTCATTTAAAAACTAACAATTTTTCTGTGGATGTAGGAAAAGTTTTAATGCTTCTGATGCCAAAGAAACAATTAGGCATATGAGCAACATTATTTCGCTCGAATTCCCAGAAAGTCGAGATTCATAATGAACATACAAGTGTTCGAAGATGAAACAAATGAAAACCTCGAGGAAAAGCAACATCGTCATTTTCCAGCATTTGGAAATATTTGGAGGATATTCATATATATTATACTGTCGAATGAAATAATACCACTGCCCAGGGGGCCATCCATGCTGTATTATCAAGTGAGATAATATCTTTACCCCGAGGGTCATTCATGCGATGTCATCTTCATTGCCCACTGAGGCATTATCTTCATTTCATTGCCCAGTGAGACATCATCAAGTCATCTTCATTGCCCAATGAGGCACCATCTTCATTGCCCAGTGAGGCATCATTTTCATTAAGTACCAGAAAGTCGTCTTCATTGCCCAATGAGGCATCATCTTTATTACCATTGCCCGGTGAGGCATCATCTTCATTTCATTGCCCAGTAAGGCATTGTCTTCGTTCAGTGCCAGAAAGTCATCTTCATTGCCCAGTGAGGCATCATCTTCATTTCATTGCCCAGTAAGGCATCATCTTCATTTCATTACCCAGTGAGGCATCGTCTTCGGTCAGTACCGAAAAGTCATCTTCATTGCCCAATGAGGCCTCATCTTTATTACCATTGCCCAGTGAGGCATCATCTTTACTATCATTGCCCAGTGAGGCATCATCTTCATTGCCCAATGAGGCATCATCTCTATTTCATTACAAGAAAGTCATCTTCATTATCATTGCCTAGTGAGGCATCGTCATTATCTTCATTGCAAGAACGTCGTCATCATAACATCATCACCAAAAATACCATCAACATATTACGTCAGCCCATTTCTTATTAGTTCAAAATAAAAGAAGAGTACATTGAAGAATTATATTGCAAATAGGAGATGTAAGCTTTATTTGCTCTACGTCAAACTGAAAGAAGTTGACATCAAGTATTTGAAGAGAGCAGCTAAGTGCCGACATGGTAAAAGAAGTTATCTCCCCATTTGAATTACATTTTATACTAACGAGTTTTATCTCAATCTTTGTCGAGAGCATATGAGAGGATGAATTCTCAAACGAACCACAGGTGCAGACGACATCAAAAAGGATGCAGCACAACGTGGAACATTTTCTTAGCAGCGAACTGGACATAGTCCGAAGAGGAATGTCAAAGTCTTAGGACACGAGCTGAGGAATGACTTCCACTATAATCAAACCACACCCCTATCAGAAGGCATGTGGGTTTTCTTTGAGTTTATCTGTTTCAGTTTCGCATCCAAAAATTTTGGCTCTTATCGAAAGCAACCTTCCAATATGAGTGACAATGCACCAAGATATTTAGAAATTATGTCCGTGTAAGTTCTTAATTATGGGTGTGAAGCGCTCCATATTCATGGCTAAGAGGCAAGCCTCTTTTTCATACTCGATTCTTTTGTCACTCTTCCAGAACCAAAGGTTATCTTGCATAATAGATTTCCTTTTCAACCGATTGAGTCGAACTTCAAACAGCATGATTCCTTGAGTTGAGGGATATGTAGGCAGGATCAATGTTTAAAACTTGGTTGTATTTCAACATTCTCTTTTAAATCTTATTTCTGAGCATTTCGGTTTTTTCATAATTCGATACAGGGATAGCTTTTGAATTCTTTCAGAATCGTGTGTCAAATCAAGCGTATGAAACTACAAGTGGCCTGAATTCTCATATAGCCTGAGATATGTAGGAAACCCAATTCCAGGGTTCGGCCATAACTCCTAAAGTCCGTACCAAAATCCCTTTCCTAAAGAATGAAGATGTGGTTAGTCAAAATTTGATTTTTCAATTTCATTTGCCTCGAATTTCTTGCATCAATCCAAGTCAAACGAGGGACATTTGTTGACACATAATTTTAACTCTCCCCGATATGGATCAATTTTCGAGCTTCTTACATCCCAAACGATTTGAAATAATTAGTTTTATAAAGGTCAAAATACTCTTCAACTTACTTATGTCATTTTTGAATAATATATATATATTTTTATATAATTAGTATATTTTATAAATGTTTGAAAATCATCTCAAAAGATTTTACGTTTAGTTAAATATTTTATTAATTTAGTTTAGTTTAAATTACGGTTATAATTTTGAATTATTTAGTTTATTAATTTAATTATTTTATTTCGTCAAAATTAAGAAGCTTGTTAATTAATCTTATCTAAATTCGTCTTGTTTAAGATCTGACCAAATTCATCTAATTAGCTCAATTTGGTTATATTCCTAAGTTCAATTGGCTATAATTGTAATCAATTGGGCTGCATCCTCAATTAAAAATCTAGCCCTTTGTTACAAATCTAATCATTCCCTTTACTTCACCTAAAACTCAATTGCAAGACCATTTTGGGCCTTTTCTTCTCACAAAAGACCCAACGATTTCAACGTCTCAAAACCAAAACTGCATCAATTCCAGACGTTCTCAGCAACGTTAACATCACAGCTGGCAGCAACATTCACAAAGCAAGGAATTCACAGCAGCAATCAAATGGCGTGAATGACCGTCAAAATACATAGCAACTCAAACGACATTAGCACAACTACGCTTCCAACGTTCATTCCACATACACAGCGTGAATTCACAGTGGCGACACACAACGTCAAATTACACGGTGAAGAATAGCTCAATGTCATCTTCCTCAATGATCCTCGACCAACAGTACGTTCGTACAGCCCAGCAAATGCGTCCTTCATCCTTGCCTGCATAATTGATCCGCGTCGAGCTTCAAGGATGCTCAAATTCATCAAAGCCATCCAACTTTTCAATCCGTTGAACAATTTTGTTGAAATCAGTTGTATTCTCATCCTTGAGAGAATTTACAATTGGGAATTCAAAAATTCTCCAACCTTATCTGTTTTTGCCCGTTTTCGCCCTCAAAATCGAGCCCTAAATTCATCTATAACAAGCCCTCTTTATCTTTAGTATTAGAGGTTGGGGAAAAAAATACAAGGAATGAAAAAACAGAGAAAGAAAGAGTTTGGACAGAGCTCACATATAGAAAACAACGTTTATATATAAAACACATACAAAAAAGGCTATAAAACCTACCGACTTGGATTCTAAACTTTGGTTTTCTTTCTTGATTATTGTTCATCGAAGTCCTTTGGATTCAGAACCGTGGTGTGAAGGCTTTGTGAGAAGCTCAGCTCGTTGGCCCAATTTGCTGCCCAAAAAGAGGTAAAAATCTCTCACCTTAGCTCTGCCCCGTTTGATATCTAATTATTCTGCATTTTTCTTTTGATGCGTTTAACTGAAACTTCTCAGAGTGGGTCGAAATCATGTTTGTTGTTTGTTTGCTGAAGTATGCATACGCCTTCTTAGTATTTTATTCTCTTTCTTTGGTTACTGTTAACCTTATTGTGGTTATTCAAGTGTTGAAATCTTTCGGTCTTTTTAGTTCATCATCTTGTTGTTCGTCTAAATGGTATTCATGAAGTCGATCAAGTCTTCATTTATTATTGTTAATGGTGTTTTCATAAAGGAGCCACAAAAAGATAATTAATTTGGAAGTTGTATGTTATGTCTTCTGTTGTTTGCCTAACATGACATGTTTTGATCAAATTTTTGTCATCTTTCTAGCTCAAGATTGCGTCTAGAGTAGTATGCTATGGATAGTTGAGTTATCATAAAGTGTAGGCTTTAGTTTGTTCTTTCTAGACCTCTTTTTTTTATTTGTTTGTTCTCGGTTCCTCTTTCACTCGAGGGGGTTACATATTTCTTCTTATGGCTGGTTCTGTCTCTAGTCCTCCATGCTATTATCCACTCCCTTTATTAGCATGATAAATCTTGTTTGAAGTTGTTGTTTAGTTATTTATGTTTGCAGTAGCATCACGGGATGACTTCTTTCTCTTTCTCTTTTCCTTTAACTATTGGGTGATGATATTGTTTTAGTATGTAGTTTTGTTGGTGGCTCTAAATATTAAATGGTGTTTCCAGGAAGGTGGTAATATCTTGTTCACTCATTTTGTGTGATAGCATGAGTCTTGTTTCCAGCTTCTTAAAATAGGGTGAAAGAATTAGTTAGGTAGAACTTTAATGTATAAGTTGTTCATGTGGAATTGAATTTTATTTTACATCATCGTAATTAGTTAGTCTTGTGTTAATGTCACTTGAATTGAAAATGGTTTCCTTGTTTCCTCTGTTATGTTGCAGTGTTGTTCGTATGGATCACCCTGTTGTTTGATTAAAATCTGTTAATCTGAAGTTTCACTAGAATTCGAGATCATGCCATTTTGTTAGATATCCTCAAAATTTTATTTCAGTCAGATTTTGATTTTGAGTCTTGACTAAAGATATGATCTTGGTAGGACTGCGTATTGTGATGGAATTTTTAAGTGAACATTTGGCATGCTTGCATTTTTTCCCTTAATTATGAACTGATAGGTTGTTAAAGTTGTACTAAGAACATATTGTTCTCCTGTTTAGACCCTTTTTTTTATGGTTGTGAGCTCACATCATTCAATTTTGTTGACTCTGATTGCTTGAATGATATTTCGCTCTGTAACTTTCCTGCCTTGTGTAGTTATGTGTAGCAATTAAATTGACTTAGTCTAATGTTGCCTTTGTGTTACCTCCATTTAGTTATTTCTTTTCTTTTGGTTTTAGTTAAGAAAACTTCCTTAATTAAATGGCATATCCTAATTCCAGTTAGCTGCTACAGTCATCTCCTTTCTTTGACTATATGATAGCTACCTTTCTGTTTATAAATGATTTATTTGTGATTATATTCTTAACCCTTAAAGTGAGCTATATGTTCATCTCCATTATGAATTAGTTATTTGACCATATGTTTGTCGGAGCTTTATCTCTTTTCTAATTCTTTTTCCTTCTCTTTGTGCGTATGTGAAATCTACCTCGAGTCCCCATGGACTTCTCTCCTCTCTTTGCATTTTGAGAATGGGGCCATGAAGGCCCAATCTTACTTTTATTGAGTCAGCCAACATCGAAAATTGAAAAACATGTCCTCGGAAACTAAAATACAGGTGTTCAAGAGTTCGAAGAAAGGTTGTATACATGATATACAGCAAAATATACGCAGAATACAAGGAATATAAAGTGATATACTTCCATTGTATACACTGTATATAATCACGAAAAATGGGGCCAAAAGCCCTAAGATTTCCAGTAGCTTTTCTTTTGATGTAATTGGGCTAGAAGCTCATATATTTGTGTAGATAATTGTTAGTTTAGGACATGTTAAATAGGCCAAAGGCCCATCAATTTTGGCAGCCTTATTTTAATAGTTTTAGGACAAGTTGAAGTTGGACCAAAAGCCCAAAGAAATCAGAAATTAGGCCCAAGTACTAGCCCAAGCAGACAGAAACCAGACTTGGGCCCAAAATCTCTCTTTCCTTCTATTACTAGGCACAAGTGCCCGTGCTAGCACGGGCCCAACATCTATTATTTTTTGTCACTTTATGTGACATCAATAAAATTAATTTAGAGAGTCAATTAAATTTTAATATGATTTTTAAATATTTTAAGTTGTTATTTATTGTAATTTATAGTACTTTTTACATAATTTTTAAATAATATATGATACTTCCCTTATCCCAATATATGTAGCATAAATATAATTTCAAGAGTCAATATGTTGTTAATTATTGAGATATATAATGCTTTTTACATAGTTTTCAAATTAAATAATACATGTTACTTAAATAATACATGTTACTTCTTTTGTCTCATTTTATGTGACACAAATAGATTAATTTTATGAATCAATCGAATTTTTATAAGCAATTGAATTTTTTATATGTTTTTTTAAAAATATTTAAGTTGTCAATTATCATAATTTAAAGTATTTTTTACATAATTTTAGATATATAAAAAATTAAAAAATAAGACAAACAAATTAAAATGAAGAAAAAAAATATACAAATGTATATGTAAGTGTGTAACCACACAGGTGAAGCTGGCATGTGAATCGCTACCTGTGTGGTTATCCACACTTATATTTAAGTAGTAGATAGTAGATGTACATTTTACTTTAGGAAAGGTTATCTTATAACATGCCACTTTGCATTATATTGTACTACCACCCCGCATAACTTGACATAAAGCTACAACATCTCAATAAAGTAAAAGGATATAATAGTCAAGGGGGCAAATTATTTGTAAAAAAGCTACAGTAAGATTCTCTTTAAGCCAATAATATTGTTTCATTATGGATCAAATGACTCAATTACCCCTATAGTAAATCCTCTTTCAGCACAGGATGTAAGTGGAAATAATCTGTTTTATAATGGTTGTGTAGTCTAATTAAGAGCCACATATGCTCTTTCAAGCAGCTAGTACAATAATCAGCAACTTTGAATATCACTGAAAAGACAAAAGTAGACTCCTACAAAATGTTTATCTTAGTAAGTAGATGCATGGCAAACCTGAACTGCAATAGGCAAACGTGGCAGATTAGAATAAAGACCGACAATTATCCGATATAGTCAAAGTCTAAATTGCACTCAATTAACATTCTATTGGCATTAAGCAGCCATGTTGAAACTTAGAAACTGTCTCTTCAATATTATAGGTAGAAAATATGAATTGATTTCCAAAAAAATCGCAATCAGAGGATAACATTTTCCTTGATTCTCTCATTATTTATCCTTTCTACAATCACTTCTTATTATATAGTATGTTCGTTCACTTTTACTTATCATATTTAAATATGACATACTCATTAAAAAGTTATAATTGATATGGTTATTTTATCACATTATTTTTATTAATTAATGTTTAATATTAGATTTTGAAAAATAATTTAAAAATTAAATAATTAATGCTAAAAATAAAATGTGATTTTTAAATTTTATTTTTTTTAATATATGAAAAGTGACAATTCAAAATGAAATTTTATTTTTAAATAATGGACAATTAAAAAAAAGGATGAAATATTTACTCCCTTTTAAAACTTTAATGACATTTATGACAAATACAAAGTGGGACCCATCATATTCTTCAATGGCATGCCAGCAGGGTATAGTTAGTAATTAAATAAAAAAAGGACTTTTTTAAGAGTTCTTAGGATCAAATAACAATGCAAAAGATACTCCTTTTTAAGCAAGTTTATCTTGCTATTTTTTTTAAGACTTTAATACCCTTAAAGTTTGATTTAATACTAGAAAACTGGCATGTTGAAATTTATTGAAACTCTCTCTTCTAATATATAAACTAGATTAAGGCAGCCCGTGCAAGCACGGGCCCAACCGTTAGATTGGGTCATAAAATTCTTCTAGTTTAGGTGTTGGATGTCTTCGATGATTCTGTTGTAAGCTCATAGCTGTATGATTTGAAAGAGGTCCACTTTCTCCTTTTTGCATTGTTCTGAAACATGTCACAGAGACTTAGTTAGGTAAGTTATGTTGCAAAAGTTGGTAACATAAAGGTAAGGAAAACTTAGGCATGTCAGGAAGTTGTAGGTATGGCTAAATAAATATCCTTATGCTTTTCACTTTTCATCAATGCTCTATAGTTTATACTGTGCTGCTTAAGCAGTTCTGTATATGAAAAATATATGTTTGTCGCAAGCAAGTTTACCTGCTGGTGAGCAGAATCCATTCTAAGAATGTAGACTGCATTGAAAAAACGTTCCTGCAATTTGGAACGCAGGTATTGTATGAAATCCCGAAAGTTCTTCAGTTAACCTTGCCTGCTATGTAATGTTAAATAATCACACGGAGTCAGCGTTTGGCCTACTCCTCTGGTGTAAACCAGTGGAAGAAGTTATACAAATATAGACTTGTTTAAATATTAAAATCTGAAAAATAACACATAAATTAGGATGAAATGAGTATGATGATTGGTCGTTTATTTGTCTGTTTCACATTTCATAAGTAGGATATTTTGTGGTGTAAAGAAAGGAAGACAGGGAAAGTGCAATTTACTAATCATGAAGTTAGCTGGGGGATAGTTGGAGCCAACGTTGTAACTTGGATTCAAGTGGGGATTGATGGGGGATATGTTTTCTAAAGCGGAGGAAAACCTCAGGATTAGCTGAATAGAAAGCAGACGGCAAATTTGAATAAACAAATAGAAGTGTTCCTTGGTCATGGTGCTTGTTCTGCAATGTTGAATAATCATCGTCGCCAGCCACCTGCTGGCCTAGTCCCCTGGTGTAAATTGAATGTTCTGAAGTAGAAACTAACTTCAAACTGTTGTATCTGTGGTTACAATAAAAGAAATTATACAAATGTAGACTTGTTTAAATCTTAAAATTTGAAAAATAACACATAAATTAGGACGGAATGAGTATTATGATTGGTTGTTTAGCATTTCAAAAGTAGGAATATGTTTAGATTCTACTCTAAAGGTATAGAGAAAGGAAGACAGGTTACTATCGTTGTTCCAATTTATGTATTAGCCTTATAGGTTACATCAGAGGTTCAGTAACTTTGAATCTAACAAAGGCCTTTTGTAACAACTGTTTTAGCGGTGCTTTGTTGGTCGTTAGAACGACCTGACCTTGAACCTCACATAGGAGTCGAGTATGTATGAATATTAATAAGTCTTATAGGTTAGAGGGATGCAAGAAAGACAATGTATGAGGCTAACACATACCTGGAGTAATGACTGTCCTAGCTGTACTTTTTTGGTCGTTAGAACCAGCTGACGTTGAACCTAACATAGGAGTAGAGTATGCATGAATATACTTAGTCTTATAGGTTACATCAAAGGTTCAGTAACTTTGAACCTAACATAGGTGTAGGGTATGTAATCTTATACCTTTCTCATAGATGGAAGGAGGATTTCCCTTCGTAGAAGCAGGGAATACAGAAAGCACTGTAAGCTGGCCAGCTGGATATATAACGCGTAAAATTTTCACAAAATATTGCAAACATTTAGTTTTGTACAAAACAGTTTAAATTCTACAGTTGATTCACCAACCTGTTTTGGGTTATTGATAGCAGAAGGCCAAGATCCTGACAGCACTGTTGGATTACCAGAGATTGTAGAAGTTGTAACTTGGAGAGGACAACTTTGAAGCATTTGATCTTTCACTTGTTGCTGCTGGAACATTGCATTCTTTTCAGCTGCCATGCTAATTCTATACAACTCACGTCGTCTAGTATTTCTATCAGCACGTTTCTCATCAGGTGTGGAACGTTTGTTTGGTCGTGGAACATCCATTTATATCCAATTTGTTACTCCTGAATATTAGGCAGCAACAATATTTTACATTGGTGGTGGAATTAGTAAGTGCAAAGATCCATGTGCGTCCAACCTCTCTACCTTCCTAAAGTAGAGATAAGGCTACGTACACACCGTCCTCCTCAAACCTCACTTATGAAATGATGAGATTACATGGAGTATGTTGTTGTTGTTGTACAAATACCTAGTTGTACCGATCCAATTACATAAAAACACTTAGGGGAGCAGTTCATTCGGAATATAGTATTGTTAGAGTGGAAAACCTAACCCCCAATGTGGAGGTAGAGAATATTATATATTGACAAATATTACATAAGTATTACATAAGTGGTACACAAGAATAAATAAATTACAATATGGGTACAGAATGAATTAAGTAACTCTAATACCCCCCTTCAAGCGAAACGGTGGCGGACGAAGACCAAGCATTTCGCGGAAATATTCAAACTGAGACCTAGGAAGACTCTTGGTGAAGATGTCAGCCACCTGAAGCGTGGTCGGGACAAATTTAGTGTAGAGTTTACCAGACGACACAAGCTCCCGAATGAAGTGATAGTCCAGATCAATATGTTTTGCCCTCTTATGAGATACAGGATTCTGTGTGAGAAAGAGCGCACTCCGATTGTCACATAACAGCGTGGGGCGATCAGGAGGCAAAGCATGGAGCTCCCGAAGCAAGTGAGTTATCCATACAATTTCAGCCGCAGTATTTGCCATGGCTCGATACTCCGAATCACAACTGGAGCGGGAGACAGTTGGTTGTTTCTTGGCACTCCAGGATACTAAGTTTCCACCAAGAAAAATAGAGTAGCCATAAGTAGATCGGCGAGTTTCGAGACATCTGGCCCAATCAGCATCTGAGTAACCAAGAATGGAAACATCTTGCGGCTTGGTGAACAATAGGCCATAGGCAAGTGTGCCTTTGACATACCGAAGTATTCGCTTGACACACTGGAAATGAAAAACAGTCGGTGTCTGTAAGAACTGACTAACCTGATTCACTGCATATGACAGATCCGGACGAGTAATTGTGAGGTACTGCAATGCACCGACTAGAGACCGATAATGTGTTGGATCTTGAAAGGGATCACCAGCGGTGATGAAGGACTCATGAGGAGCTAAGGGAGTGTGCACAGGCTTAGAATCAAGTAAAGCTGCACGTTCAAGGATATCACGAGCATACTTGGATTGGCTGAGAAATAACCCATTATCAGTGTAGGTCACTTCAAGACCAAGAAAGTAATTTAGAGCTCCAAGATCTTTAATTGCAAACTCCTGGTTTAGACGAGAGATAAACGCAACCATGAGGTCAGTTCGGTTTCCAGTGAGGATTAAATCATCAACATAGACGAGCAGGTACATAATGCAGGAGGAACGTTTGAAAACAAACAGAGATGTATCGGATCGACTGCACGTAAAACCATTGTTGAGAAGAAAGGAACTTAAGCGCTGAAACCAAGCACGCGGAGCCTGCTTGAGGCCGTACAATGCTTTGTTCAAGCGACACACATGATCAGGAAACCGAGAGTCTGCAAAGCCAGGTGGTTGTTCCATATGAACAACTTCATTCAGATGACCATGCAAGAAGGCATTTTTGACATCAAGCTGATGAAGCTTCCAATTGTTAATGACAGCAAGAGATAAAACAATTCGTACCGTAGAAGCCTTAACCACCGGACTAAAAGTGTGGGAATAATCTAAGCCAGGGATTTGAGTGAAGCCTTGAGCCACCAGTCTCGCTTTGAGACGTTCAACAGACCCGTCTGAGTTGTACTTAGTGCGAAAAACCCATTTGGAACCAACAACATTGCTGGATTTTGGACGAGGCACCAAGGTCCACGTAGCATTTTGAGTTAGAGCTGTCATTTCCTCATGCATTGCAGCCATCCACTGTGGGTTCTTAGCAGCCGACTTGAACCCTCTTGGTTCAGAGGAAGCAAATAAAGCGGTAAAGAGGCGATGAGTTTCAAGATGAGCTAAGTTGGCTTGATGACGAGTGGAAGGTTTAAAAATGCCCGCCTTGGACCGAGTTACCATGGGGTGAACTGCTGGAGTGGACACTGATGCAGGAAGCTGAGTTGTAGCCAAAGAATCACCCAAATCGGCTGACATAGGCGGCGGAGATGAGGCAGCAGGTTGTTGAGAGGGAATACCAACCCGAGACGGTGTGGAAGGAACAAGAACTGGCGGCACTGCAGTGAGTGAAACATCAGACGGAGCAGCATGTAAGGGCTGGGATACTGCTGGTGTATCACTGTGAAAACCATCCAAACAAGGAGGACACAGAGAAGGTAAATGCGGTAAGGCCGGCGGAGACGAAGGACCAGTGACTGCAGATGATTCTGCCGGCATGGAAAAGGGCTCCAAAAAAGTTGAGAGTTGCAAGGAGTTTAAGTCCTTTGATGAAGTAACGCCCGAAAAGGGTAAAGAGTGTTCATCAAAACGAGCATGGCGAGTGACATAGATGCGAGACGTTGCCGGATCAAGACACCGATAACCTTTGTATTGAGAGCTATAACCGATAAAGATGCACGGAAGACTTCTTAGAGATAACTTGTGATTTGTATAGTCCCGAAGATATGGAAATACTCGGCAGCCATAGACCTTGAAGGTATGATAATTGGGCTTCTCAGAAAACAAGAGTTCAAAAGGAGACTTGTTGTTCAAAACCTTTGAAGGTAGACGATTGATGATGTAAACAGCGGAGCTGAACGCATCTACCCAATAAGAGGTAGGAGCATTTGCATTAAAAAGCATGGCCAAACCAGTTTCCACGATGTGACGGTGTTTTCTCTCAACCCTGCCATTTTGCTGGGGCGTATACGGACAAGATAACCTGTGAAAAGTGCCATTTTCTTCAAATAGTCGACGAACAGTGTGATTAACAAACTCTGTGCCTCCATCACTTTGAAAAACCTTAATTTTTCGAGAGAATTGAGTTTGCACAAACTTCATGAAAACAGACAAAACAGCGGCAAATCCAGACTTGGTTTGGAGAGGATAAAACCAAGTGAAGCGAGAGTAGTCATCAACAAAGGCCACATAATACCTATAGTTATCAGTAGATGTAATAGGCGCAGGGCCCCACAAATCACAATGTATCAAGTCCAAAGGATGCAAAGATCGTTTATTATTTAAACCAAATGACAAACGGTGTCCTTTAGAGAGTTGACAAGAAGAGCAAATGACCGGTTTGGGTAAAATAGAAGTAACAGACAAACAACCTAACTTATGCAAAAGTAAAACAGTATCAAAGGCAACATGCCCTAACCGACTATGCCAAAGTTCATAAGATGCCTTCAAACTTGAATTTGTAGTAGCCGCCTGAAACGACCCAAAAAAAAAAAAAAATGCCTTAAAATGTGCTTCGGAAACACCTATAATTGTAATTTCCTTATATCTCAAAATCCGTGTATGATTTCGGAAATTCGACTTCATATTCTTATTCGTGGGGTCAAATTGAGTGGGAAATGGGTCTAACCCGAATTTTAGAGCAACCGTATCAAAATTCGAAAATCGCAAAAATTGCGATTTGGAGGGTCAACTTTAAAGGGGCATATCTCTTAGCACACAAGGAACTGGAAGGGCTGCAACCTATCAAATTAAAGCTCTTTGAGTTAGCTTTCCAACGCACTTGGTTTCACCTTATTCCGCGTTAGGATGAGGGAGTTATGACCATTTTCGTAAAACCTGTCTGTGCAGAATTTCCAATTCCAGTGAGCTTTTTTTTCTAGGCGGGTTGGAGACTTTTTTTATAAAAAGGGGATATGTCCCATACTTAGTCATTTTCTTAACTCCAAAAACACTCTCTAAGCCCTCTCCAAAAATTCCACCAAGATCTTCAACCAAATTCAAACATCTCAAGCTCTAATTCCGGATTCAAGACTCAATCTCAAGCTTCGATTCTCCATTCCAATCTCATCAAGGATTCTCCAAAGTTGAGGTATGTGGGTTTGATTGTGGAAACCTTCCTTTCCACAAGTCCAACCATTTATCCTCTATTTCTACTTCAAGTTTATGGGTCCTTATGATTATTTATGAACTCTTGAATTATGGAATTACTACTACACACCCTATTATGGTCCATTTTGCATATTATCATGAAATGGAATTATTATGTGATGTTTATGGTTTACATGCTTCCATGATCAAATTATGAAGATTGATATATATATGTATGTTGTTGGTGGGCTGATTTATATGGATGTTGGAATTGGTTGGAGTATTCTTGAAATACATGATTTCATTTACATGAACAATTGCCCACCTTGTGTTTGATAAAATGCCCATTTATAGAATTCTTAGGAAAGGGAAGGTCCAAGGTACGTCCTATGAGTCGGATAGTTATGTAATTACTGAAATGATGATGAAATGGACACATGTATATGATTTTCTCTAAATAAGTGTTGTGAGTCGACCATGCCTAGTACGGGGGTAGTAGGCCCGTATAACCATATCGAGGGGTTTGTACCTTGGTTGCCTAGTACGGGGGGTAGTAGGCCCGTATAACCATATCGAGGGTTTGGTACCTTGGTCCCTAGCACGGGGGTGGTAGGCCCGTGTAACCATATCGAGG
>JAGDQO010001401.1:0-21900 GCA_018342035.1 Solanum appendiculatum | reverse complement strand
TTTATCCTAATTTCACTTTGTCAGATAAAATATCCATGAGTCTTAGAAACCTAAAACTCAATAGAAATATACAATAAATATAATCAAATAAGAAAGAAATAATGTAGTAAGATCTTTAACTTACTTGAAGAGTATAAACAAATTATGAAGAAATAATGTAGCAAGATTTTTAACTTACTTGATGCGAGTAATCAAATTAGGAAGAAAAGATGTAGTAAGATTTTTAGCTTACTTGGAATGGATTAACTAAGTAAAACGGGAAAGAAAAGGAGCAATTTAAGGAAATGATATGAATTGCATTAATGATAAGATTAAGGGGAGAAAAAAAACCAACGTAAAAGAAGGAATTGAGAAAGGTTTTAGAAAAAGATATGAATAACATTAATTTTCAGCAATATTTATGGTAACATATTTAATGATTATTACATAATTTAATAAAATTCAATAAACGTGGTACACTATTATTATTTTTGTTAGTTACAAAATAAGTGATAAATATAAAAAAATGTCAAAAAAAAAATAGAAGAGATAAAAGATAAATATGAATCCTGACTTTAGAAGCATGCCACATCAGCAGCCCTATCATTCAACTTTATATATATATATATATATATATATATATGGTCACATATAACAATTGATATTTGATATGTTATTGAGAACACGTTGATTATTTATTTAGTATTACTATCATTGTTAATGTTGCGATAAACAATCATTTGATAGTTTTTTATGTTATGTTTTGTGAATTTTGATAATTTTTTAATGTTACGCTTTGTGAATTGTGAACACTCCTAATTTAAATCACACAACTAAACAAGTAGTCAAGTAAATTTGAAGGAAGAATATTGAAAACTAGTGGATCTTTTAGAACAAAGTTCAAAAGGAATTGAAAGAAGAAAAGATAGGAGGAAGAGACCAGTTCTTACTCTAGGAAGTCGGGTTCAAATTATATTATATACATAAGTCGGTTCAGATTCATATTTCTATCAGTTTGTAGATATTACACTTCACAAATTTATCATTACTATGTGTTAGTATATCATATAATAAAGAAATTATAAATAAAAATATTTGTATTTGTGATTCTCAGATAATTTGATGAATGAATTCATTTTGATATCGTATGAGTTTTATTTGGTAAACTCATTGATGTTTGTAATTTATGTAAAATTGATTTAGGGATGAGTAATGCAGTAGTACCTTCTATAGGCAAAACAAAAAGGGTTATTTTGTTTTATTTTATTGGTAATTTTATCTTCGTTCTTTTCATTTTTTTAGTTTTATTTTTATTTTTGTAACTTATGTTTTTTTTTTATTCGACACCTATATTGAAGCTCATAATATATCTTTTAAGTAATTCACATTTACCAATTAACTCAAACATATATTGTTTAAAAGTTATTTTATTTTCATAAAAAAGAGGGTACAATAAATTTAAATAATTTTTTACGATTGCACGAAGCGCGGACAAATTCACTAGTTTAAAATAAAAAGGAATGGAGTTTTATGACCTACGTTGACTCAACCAATTTTGGCTTGAGTAAGTTTTGAGCATATATATATAAAGTTGAATGATAGGGCTGCTGATGTGGCATGCTTCTAAAGTCAGGATTCATGCTTCTAGTATTTTCTACTAGCATTAACCAACACTTCAAGCATCTGAAAGTTTTCTTCAATATCATCAAAGATAATGGCTTAATTTTGTCCAAAACTAAGTATAGTCTTTTCCAAATTAATATACGGTTCCTTGGACACAATATCCAACAAGGCACTATTATCCCTATCCAACGATCCATCCAATTTGCTGATAAATTTTCTGATCAAATTCTTGACAAAACCTAGCACCAAAGATTCTTGGGGTGTGTCAATTACATAGCAGACTTTATTTCAGGTCTTAGCAATTTACTGAAACCTCTTCATGATAGGCTATGGAAACCTCCTCTCCCATGGATCAACATCCACAACAATGTCGTTAAAGAGATAAAACTGAAAGCCAATTATTTTCCTTGCAAGTCCCTTCTTGATCCCTCTGCATTCAAAATAGTAGAAACAGATGGATTAGACATTGATTATGGTGGTATCTTAAAATAAAGAAAAAATGGAAAGGAGCATATCATTGCATTTGCATCCAAGCATTGGAATAAGGCCCAACAAAATTATCCTACTATAAAGAAAGGAAAATTTGGCCATTGTTTTATGCATTTCGAAATTCCAATTAGATTACTAAATCAATTTTTTTTACTACGTACTGACTGTAAAGCTGCAAAATCTGTTTTGCAAAATGATGTTCAAAATCTTGCTTCTAAACATATATTTTCTAGAGGACAAACTATTTTATCTATTTTTGATTTTGATATAGAGTATATCAAAAGGAGCTCAAACTCTATTTCGGATTTTCTTACTCGAGAATTCTTGTAGGGTAGGTGATTATGGGTAGAAAAAAGAAAATAAAATTATTGAAACTAAGTACACAAGATGAGATTGAAACAACAGCTGGACACCAGCCAACCAAAAACCCATTACTATTAGTTCCCCAACAACAGACAAATTCAGTTGCTACCAAGCAACCCTCGACCTGTGCAGCTGGATCAAGCCAGCCAAGATATCAACTTCAGCAGATTACGCCATGAAAGGAATTCCACAATCTTTCCTCTTGGAGAATGCAAGTTCAATTCCAATTTCTAGTCCGAATAAATGGGCAGACCTAGTTGAGGAAGAAGAACAAGACCAGCTAGCGCAAACAATGTATACCTCATAGACAGAGGAAGATTTCAAAACCTGGCGCCTGCTCATGGGTTTTAAGGAACCTACAGTTATGTCCAGTACCCTCAGGAGAGATTTGATTAATCAATACCTTTTTTTTTTTAAAATGTACTCTCAAGCAGCGGCACAAAGCCACACTTCAACATCTTCTTCTCGCTCTGTGGCTGCTGTTAACACCACTAAAGCACCGGTGGAGGTAGAAAACCCCATCAATTTTTCATTTAACTCATCACAAAATACGAGCACAAGTACGGTATGCCCAATACTAAACAAATCAATTTCTTCACCCACACCCCAACCAATTCAAGCGGAGGATCCTCTGATGATGATCCAACCTACTTCAAAAATGATTGTGTCTACCCACTAATACAAATCGAACCAGAGTTTTGGCATTCAAACCCCCAGGAGGTAGCTAAGAAAATACTTAGCCCTATAAAATTTTTTTATCCAAGATCTCCAATCTGAAATAACTTTTCTTAAAGAAGAAATTAGAGAAATCAAGGCTAGGCAAGGATTAGACCGCCTTGTCCTCCAGCAATTCTCGTCCATGAGGTCCTCAAATAATTTTTCAGAAAAAATTTCTGGGTGCCCAATAGGCGCCAGATCCATGGGCTAATAATACACACAAAAATGGTAAAAATCGGGTAATTCTTAAAAGTTGGCTCGTAAATGCGAAAATATGCATGAAATAAATAGTGGAACTATACGCAACGCTTCCCTTACTCATTACGAAGGTCCTCATATAGTTTTCTCTGAAAAAATTTATGGGTGCCCCAAAGGCGCCAGATCTATGGGCTCATACACACGAAAATGGCGAAAGTCGGATAATTCCTAAAAGTTGGCTCGTAAATGTAAAAAAATGGGTGAAACAAATGGTGAAACTATACGTAACGTTTACCTAACTCATTACGGAGGTTCTCATATAATTTTTCAGAAAAATTTCCAGATGCCCAAAGGCGCCATATCCTTGGGTTAGTACACACGAAATGGCGAAAGTCGGGTAATTTCTAAAAGTTGACTCGTAAATGAGAAAATATGCATGAAAAAAGGGTGAAATTGTACGTAACGCTTCCCCTACTCATTATAGAGGTCCTCATATAAGTTTTTCAAGAAAAAATTTCTGGGTGCCCAAAAGACGCCACATCCATGGGCTAATACACACGAAAAATGATGAAAGTCGGGTAATTCCTAAAAGTTGGCTCGTAAATATGAAAATATGCATGAAATAAATGGTGAAACTGTATGTAACGCTTCCCCAACTCATTATGGAGGTCCTCATATAGTTTTTTCAAAAAAATATTCCGGATGGCCCAAAGGCTCCAGATCCATGGGCTAATACACACAAAAAATGTCGAAAATCAGGTATTCCTAAAAGTTGGCTCGTAAATGTGAAAATATGGGTGGAAAAATGGTGTAATTGCACGTAATGCTTCCCCAAGTCATTATGGAAGTCCTCATATAGTTTTTTCAGATTAATTTTTGGGTGCCCCAATGTCTCTAGATCCGTGGGCTTATTACACACAAAAATCAGCGAAAATCGGGTAATTTCTAAAACTTTGCTTGTAAATGCTAAAATATGCAAGAAATAAATGATGGAACTGTACTTAACGCTTCCCCAACTCATTACGGAGGTCCTCATATAGTTTTTTTAGAAAAATTTCAAAGTGCCTCTAAGGCGGCAAATCCATGGGCTAATACACCCGAATAATGGTGAAAGTCGGGTAATTCCTAAAAGTTGGCTCGTAAATGCAAAATATGCGTAAACAAATGGTGGAACTATATGTAACGCTTCCCCAACTCATTACGAAAGTTCTCATATAGGTTTTTCAAAAAATTTCCAGGTGCCCTAAAGGTGCCAGATCCATGGGCTAATACACACGAAAAACAATGAAAGTCAGTAATTCCTAAAAGTTGGCTCATAAATGTGAAAATATGTGTGAAATAAACACTGAAATTGTACGTAATGCTTCCCCAACTCATTACAGAGGTCCTCATATAGTTTATTCTAAAAAAAATTCCGGGTGCCCCTAAAGTGCCAGATCCATTGACTAATACACATGATAAATGGTGAAAATCGGGTAATTCCTAAAAGTTGGCTCATAAATGCAAAAATATATGTGAAAAAAATGGTGGAACTATACGTAATGTTTCCCCAACTCATTATGGAGATCCTTACATAGTTTTTTCAGAAAAAATTTCTGGATGCCTAAAGGCGCCAGATCCATGGGCTAATACACACGAAAAACATAAAATATTGGGTAATTGCTAAAAAATGGCTCGTATCAGTGTGAAAAAAATAGTGAAACTGTTCTTAACGCTTCCCCAACTCATTACGCAGGTCCTCATATAATTTCTTTAGCAAAAATTTCCAAGTGCACCAAAGACGCCAAATCAATGGGCTAATACACACGAAAACGGCAAAAGTCGGGTAATTCCTAAAAGTATGCTCGTAAATGCGAAAATATGCCTGAAAAAAATGGTGAAACTGCATATAACACTTCCCAACTCATTACGGAGGTTCTCATATAGTTTTTTTAAAAAATATTTCGGAGTGACCCCAAGGCGTAGATCCATAGGCTACTACACACGAAAAACAGCGAAAGTCGGTAATTCCTAAAAGTTTGCTCGTAAATGTTAAAATATGTGAGAAACAAATGGTTGAACTGTACGTAACGCTTCCCCAACTCATTATGGAGGTCCTCATATTGTTTTTTTCATAAAAATTTTCGGGTGCCACATCCATGGGCTAATACACACAAAATGGGAAAAATCATGTAATTCCTAAAAGTTTGCTCGTAAATGCAAAAATATGAGTGAAAAAAAGGTGGAATTATACATAACACTTTCCCAACTCATTACGAAGGTCATCATATAGATTTTTCAGAAAAAATTTCTGGGGCGCCAGATCCATGAGCTAATACACACAACAAAATGACGAAAGTCAGTAATTCCTACAAGTTGGCTCGTAAATACGAAAATATGCTTGAAAAAATAGTGAAAATGTACGTAACGCTTCCCTAACTCATTATAGAGATCCTCATAAATTTTTTTTAGAAAATATTTTCGGGTGCCCCATAGGGGTCAGATCCATGGGCTAATACACACAAAAAACAATAAAAGTCAGGTAATTCCTAAAAGTTGGTTTGTAAATGCGAAAACATGTGGGAGAAAAATGGTTGAACTCTATGTAACACTTTCCCAACTCATTAGGGAGCTTCTAATATAGTTTTTCAGAAAAAATTTCAGGGTGCCCTAAAGCGTCAGATCCAAGGGCTAATACATATGTAAAATGGTGAAAGTCGGGTAATTCCTACAGGTTTGCTCGTAAATATGAAAATATGCGTGAAAAAAATGGTGGAACTGTACGTAACACCTCCTTAACTTATTACTGAGGTCCTCATATAGATTTACAAAAAAATTTCTGGGTGCTCCAAAGACGCAGATCCATGGGCTAATATTAACGAAATACAGCGAAAATCGGTAATTCCTAAAGGTTGGATCGTAAATGTGAAAATATGCGCAAAAAATTGTGAAACTATACGTAACACTTCCCCAACTCATTATGGAGGTCCTCATATAGATTTTTTATAAAAATAGTTTTGAGTGCCCCAAAGGCGCTAGATCCATGAGCTAATATACACGAAAAATGGCGAAAATTAGGAAATTCCTAAAAGTTGGCTCGTAAATGCAAAAATATGCATGAAAAAAATGGTGAAACTGTACGCAATGCTTCCCTAACTCATTATGGAGGTCCTCATGTAGTTTTATCATAAAAAAAATTCATGTGCCCAAGTGTCAGATCAATGGGCTAATACACACAAAAAACGGTGAAAATTGGATCATTCCTAAAAGTTGGCTTGTAAATGCGAAAATATGCGTGAAAAAATAGTGGAACTGTACGTAATGTTTCTCCAACTCATTACAGAGGTCCTCATATAGTTTTTTTTCAGAAATATTTTTTGGGTACCCCAAAGGCGCCAAATCCATGGGATAATAAAAACGAAAAACGGCAAAAGTCAGTAATTCCTTAAAGTTGGCTCGTAAATGTGAAAATATGCATGAAACAAATGGTGGAACTATACGTAACGCTTCCCCAACTCATTATGGAGGTCCTAATATAGTTTTTTCAAAAATAAATTCTGGGTACCCCAAAGGCACAAGATCCATGGGCTAATTAACACATGAAAAATGGCGAAAATCGGGTAATTCGTAAAATTTTCCTCGTGAATACGAAAATATGCGTGAAAAAATGGTGGAACTATAGTTAACGCTTCCACAACTCATTACAGAGGTCCTTATATAATTTTTTTTCAGAAAAATTTTCTAGGTGCCTCAAAGACACCAGATCCATGGGTTAATACACACGAAAAATGGTGAAAATCGAGTAATTCCTAAAAGTTGGCTCATAAATATAAAAATATGCGTAAAATAATGGTGAATTTTTACGTGACGCTTCCCCAACTCATTACAGAGGTCCTTATACAATTTTTTTAGAAAAAAATTCTGGGTACCCCGAAGGCGTAGGATCCCTGGGCTAATCCACACAAAAAACAATGAAAATTGGGTAATTCCTAAAAGTTTCCTCGTAAATACGAAAATATGCGTGAAAAAAATAATGGAACTGTACTTAACGCTTCTCCAGCTCATTACAGAGGTCCTCATATAATTTTTTAGAAAAAATATTTGGGTACCTCAAAGGCGTTATATTTCGGAGCTAATACACATGAAAAACAGCGAAAATTGGGTAATTCCTAAAAGTTGGCTCATAAATATAAAAATGTGCGTGAAAAAATGGTGGATTTTTACGTTTAGCTTCCCCAAGTCATTATGGAGGTCCTCATGTAGTTTTCTCAGAAAAAATTTCAGGGTGCCCAAAGACGCTAGATCCATGGGCTAATACTCACGAAAAATGGTAAAAGTCGGGTAATTCCTAAAAGTTGGCTCGTAAATGCAAAAATATGCATAAAAATAATGGTGGAACTTTACGTAACGCTTCCCCAACACATTACGGAGGTCCTCATATAGTTTTTCAGAAAATATTTTTGGGTGCCCCAAAGGCAACAGATCCATGGGCTACTAATACACACAAAAAAGGGCAAAAATCGAGTAATTCCTAAAAGTTGGCTCATAAATGCAAAAATATGCTTGAAAAAATTGTGGAACTCTACGTAACGCTTCCCTAACTCAACACGGAGGTCCTCATATAGTTTTTTTAGTAAAAAATTTTGGGTTCCCCAAAGGCGTCATATCCATCAGCTAATATACACGAAAAACGGCAAAAATCGGTAATTTCTAAAAGTTGAATTGTAAATGTTAAAATATGCATAAAATAAATGGTGAAACTGTACGTAACACTTCCTTAACTCATTACGTAGGTTTTTATATACTTTTTTAGAAAAAATTCCCGGGTGCATCAAAAACGCTACGTCCACATGAAAAACGACAAAAATCGGGTAATTCCTACAAATTGGCTCGTAAATGCGAATATATGCGAGAAACAAATGGTGGAATTATACTTAACGTTTCCCAAACTCATTACGGAGGTCCTTATATAGATGTTTTCAGAAAAATTTTCTGAGTTCCCCACAGGCGCCAGATTCATGGGCTAATGCACATGAAAAATGGCAAAAATTGGGTAATTTCTAATAGTTGGCTCGTAATTGTGAAAATATGCGTGAAAAAAATGGTGGAACTGTATGTAACGGTTTCCCAACTCATTACGAAGATTATCATGTAGTTTTTTTATAAACAAATTTTGGGTGCCCCAAAGGCGCCGGATCCATGGGATAATATACACGAAAAATAATAAAAATCACGTAATTCCTAAAAGTTGGCTCGTAAATGTGAAATATACGTGAAAAAAATGAACCTATACGTAACTCTTCCCCAACTCATTACAGAGGACATCATGTAGTTTTTTCATAAAAAAATTTTGGGAGCCCCAAAGGCGCCAGATCCATGGGCTAATACACACGAAAAATTATGAAAATCGGGTAATTCCTAAAAGTCGGCTCGTAAATGTAAAAATATGCGTGGAAAATGGTGGAACTATACTTAACGCTTCCCCAACTCATTACAGAGGTCCTCTCTCATATAGCTTTTCACGGAAAAATTTCCAGGTGCCCCAAAGGCGCCAGATCCATGGGTTAATACACACAAAAATCGATGAAAATCGGGTAATTTCTAAAAGTTGGCTTGTAAATGTGAAGATATGAGTGAATAAAATTGTGGAATTGTACGTAACGCTTCTAAACCTATTACGGAGGCCCTCATATAGTTTTTTCAGAAATTTTTTTTGGGTGCCCCAAAGAAGCCAAATTTATGGGCTAATACTCATGAAAAATGTTGAAAGTCGGTAATTCCTAAAATTGGCTCGTAAATGTGAAAATATACGTAAAAATATGGAGGAACTGTACGTAACACTTCCCAAACTCATTACGAAGGTCCTCCCTCATATAGCGTTTTCAGGAAACAATTTCGGGTGCCCAAAAGGCGCCAGATCCATTGGCTAATGCACATGAAAAACGGCGAAAATCAAGTAATTCCTTAAAGTTGGCTCGTAAATGCAAAAATATGCGCGAACAAAATGGTGGAAGTGTACGTAATGCTTCCCCAACTCATTACGGAGGTCCCTATATACGTTTTTCAGAAAAATTTCTGAGTGCCCCAAAGGCAACAGATCAATGGGCTAATACACATAAAAAATGGCGAAAGTCGGGTAATTCCCAAAAGTTGGCTCATAAATGTGAAAATATGGGTGAAACAAATGGTAGAACTATACGTAACACTTCCCCAACTCATTACGGAGGTCCTCATATAGCTTTGTCAAAAAGAATTTTGGGGTGCCCTTAAGGCGCCAGATCCACAGGCTATTTATTATACACGAAAAATGACAGAGTCTGTAACTCCTAAAATTTGGCTCGTAAATGTTAAAATATGCATGAAAAATGGTGGAATTATATGTAACGCTTCCCCAACTCATTACAGAGGTCCTTATAGAGTTTTTTCAGAAAAATTTCTAAGTGTCCCAAAGGTGCCAGATCCATCGGTTAATACACACGAAAAATGGAGAAAGTCGGGTTATTCCTCAAAGTCTGCTCATGAATGTGAAAATATGCGTGAAAACAAATGGTGGAACTGTACATAAAATTTCCCCAACTCATTACGGAGGTCCTCATATAGTTTTTTCAGAAATTTTTTTGGGTGCCCCAAAGGCGCCAAATCCATGGTTAACACACGAAAATGGTAAAAGTCGGCAATTCCTTAAAGTTGGCTAATAAATGTTAAAATATGCATGAAACAAATGCTGGAACTGTACGTAATGCTCCCCAACTCATTATGAAGGTCCTCATATATTTTCTTCAGAAAAAAATTCAGGGTGACCTGAATGCGTTAGATCCATGGGCTTAATATAAATGAAAAATGGCGAAAGTTGGTAATTCCTAAAATTTGGCTCGTAAATATGAAAATATGCATGAAAAAATGGTGAAACTGTATGTAATGCATCCCCAACTCATTACGGAGGTCCTCATAGTGTTTTTTCAGAAAGAATTTTTGGGTTCCCCAAAGGCGCCAGATCCATGGGCTAATACACACAAAAAATGACAAAATTAGGGTAATTCCTAAAAGTTGGTTCATAAATGCGAACATATGCATGAAAAAATAGTGGAACTGTACATATGGTTTCCCCAACTCATTACGGAGGTCCTCATATAGTTTTTTCGGAAATTTTTTTTGGGTGCCTCAAGACGCCAGATTCATGCGCTAATACGCACAAAAAAAGGCAAAAATCGGGTAATTCCTAAAAGTTAACTCGTAAATGCAAAAATATGCATGAAAAAATGGTGGAACTGTACGTAACGCGTTCTCAACTCATTACAGAGGTCCTCATGTAGTTTTTTCATAAAAATATTTTGGGTGCACCAAAGGCACCAGATCCATGGGCTTATGCACACGAAAAATGGTAAAAATAAGGTAATTACTAAAAGTTGACTCGTAAATACGAAAATATGCGTGAAAAAAGGTGGAACTTTGCGTAACGATTTTCCAACTCATTACGAAAGTCCTCATATAGTTTTTTCAGAAAAATTTCAGTGTGCCCCAAAGTAGTCAGATCCATGGGCCAATACTCATGAAAAATGGTGAAAGTCCGTAATTCCTAAAATTGGCTCGTAAGTGTGAAAATATGCGTGAAAAAGGTGGAGTTGTACGTAAACGCCTTCCAACTCATTACGGAGGTCCTTATATAACTTTTTCAGAAAACATTCAGGTGCCCCAAAGGCGCCAGGTCCATTGGCTAATACACATGAAAAATAGTGAAAGTCGGTGATTCCTTAAGATTGGCTTGTAAATTTGAAAATATGCGTAAACATTGTGGAACTATACGTAATGCTTTCCGAACTCATTGCGGAGGTCCTCATATAGTTTTTTCATAAAACATTTTTGGGTGCCCCAAAGCGGCAGATATATGGGCCTATACACACGAAAAACGGCGAAAGTCAAGTAATTTCTAAAAGTTGGCTAGTAAATGAGAAAATATGTGTGAAAAAATGGTGGAACATTATGTAACGCTTTCCCAACTCATTATGGAGGTTCTCATATAATTGTTTTTTTAAAAAAAATTCCGGGTGCCCCAAAGGCACCAGATCCATGGGCTAACACACGAAAAATGACAAAAATTGAGTGATTTCTAAAAGTTGTCTCATCAATGCGTGAAATAAATGGTGAAACCATATGTAACATTTCTCCAACTCATTGCGGAGGATCTCTATAGTTTTTTGTTAGAAAAAATTTCCTGAAGATCAAAGGTGCCAGATCCATGGGCTAATACACACGAAAAAATGGCGTAAGTCGGGGTAATTTCTAAAAATTGGCTCGTAAATGTGAAAATATGTGTGAAAAATAGTGGAACTATACATAACGATTTCCCAACTCATTATAGAGATCCTCATATAATTTTTTTTAAGAAATTTTTCGGGTGCTTCAAAGGCGCCTGATCCATGGGCTAATACACACGAAAATCGAGTAATTCCTAAAAATTGGCTCATTAATGCGTGAAAAAATAATGGAACTGTACGTAATGCTTCCCCAACTCATTACGGAGGTCCTCATATAGTGTTTTCATTAAAACTTTTCGGTTGCCCCAAACGCGCTAGATCTATAGGCTAATACACATGAAAATCAGTGGAAGTCGTTAATTCCTTACAGTTGGCTCGTAAATGCAAAAATATGCGTAAAAATGGTGGAACTATACATAACGCCTCCCCAACTCATTAGTGAGATCCTCATATAGTTTTTTTTTAAAAAAATTTCGGATTCCCCAAAGGCACCAGATCCATGGGCTAATATACAAGAAAAACAGTGAAAATCGGTAATTCCTAAATGTTAGTTTGTAAATGCGAAAATATGCGTAAAACATGGTAGAACTATATGTAACGCTTCCCCAACTTATCAAGGAGGTCCTTACATAGTTTTTTCATAAAAAATCTATGAGTGCTTTAAAGGCGCCATATCCCAGGTTTAATACACACAAAAAATGGTAAAAGTTGGGTAATTCCTAAAAGTTGGCAAGTAAATATGATAATATGCGTGAAAGAATGGTTGAACTGTACGTAACACTTCCCCAACTCATTACGGAGGGCCTCATATAGTTTTTACAGAAAATTTTATTAGTGCCTCAAAAGCGCCAGATCAATGGGCTAATACAAACGAAAAACGACGAAAGTTGGTATTCCTAAAAGTTGGCTTGTAAATGTGAAAATATGCATGAAAAAATGGTAGAACAGTACATAACGCTTCCCGTAGAAGGTCCTCATATAGTTTTAGAGAAAAAATATTTGGTGCCCTGAAGGCGCCAGGTCCATGGGCTAATACACACGAAAAACGGTGAAAATTTGGTAATTCCTAGAAGTTACCACGTAAATGTGAAAAGAACGGTGGAACTGTACGCAATACTTTCCCAACTTATTACGGAGTTCCTCATATAGTCTTTTAAGAAAACATTTTCAGGTGCCCCAAAGGCATCAGATCCATGAGATAATACACACGAAAAATAGTGAATGTTGGCTATTTCCTAAAAGTTAGATCGTAACTGTGAAAATATGAGTGAAAAAATGGTTGAATTGTACGTAACGCTTCCCCAACTCATTACGGAGGTCCTCATAGAGTTTTTTTCAGAAAACATTTCCATGTGCCACAGAGGCGCCAGATCCATGGGCTAATACACACTAAAAACAATGAAATTCGGGTAATTCCTAAAAGTTAGCTCGTAAATGTGAAAATATGTTAGAAAAATATGGTGGAACAGTACGTAACACTTCCCCAACTCTTGACGAAGGTCCTCATATTGTTTTTTAAAAAAATTCTCCGATGCGTAAAAGGGCCAGATCCATGGGCTAATACACACGAAAAATGGCGAAAGTCGGGTAATTCCTAAAAGTTGGCTCATAAATGCAAAAATATGTGTGAAAAAATAGTGGATTTGTATGTAACGCTTCCCCAACTCATTATGTAGGTCCTCATATGTTTTTTTTAAATTTTTGGGTGCCCTAAAGACGCCAGATCCATGGGCTAATACACACTAAAAACGGTGAAAATCGAATAATTACTAAAAGTTGGCACATAAATGCGACAATATGCATGAAAAAAATGGTGGAACTATATGTTACGCTTACCCAACTCATTACGGAATTCCTCATATAGATTTTTCAGAAAAATTTCTGGGGTGCCCCAAAGGCACCAGATCCATCGGGTAGTATACACGAAAAATGGTGAAAGTCCGGTAATTTCTAAAAGTTTGCTCGTAAATGTGAAAATATGCGTGAAAAAACTATGGAACTGTACGTAACGCTTCCCCAACTCATTACGTAGGTCGTCATATATTTTTTTCATAAAAACTTCTCAGATGCCCCAAAGACGCCAGATCCATGAGTTAATACACACAAAAAATAATGGAAGTCGGTAATTCCTAAAAATTGGTTTGTAAATGAAAAAATATGTGTGAAAATAATGGTGGAACAGTATGTAACGCTTCCCCAACTTATTACTGAGGTCCTCATATAGGTTTATCAAAACAAATTAGTGGGTCCCCCAAATTCGTCAAATTCATGGGCTAATATACACGATAAACAACGAAAGTCCGTAATTCCTAAAGGTTGGCTCGTAAATGTGAAAATATAAGTAAAAAATGGTAGAACTATACGTAATGCTTCCCCAACAAATCACGGAGGTCCTCATATAGTTTTTTCATAAAAAATTTCTGGGTGCCCTAATGACGCCTGATCCATGAGTTAATACACAAGAAAAACTATGAAAGTTGGGTAATTCCTAAAAGTTAGCAAGTAAATGCAATAATATGCATGAAAAATAGTGGAACTGTATGTAATGCTTCCACAACTCATTACAGAGGTCCTCATATATTTTTTACTGAAAATTTTATTTGTGCCTCAAAGGAGCTAGATCCATGGGCTACACACAAAAAATGGCGAAAGTCGGTAATTCTTAAAAGTTGGCTTGTAAATGTGAAAATATGCATGAAAAAATGGTGGAACTGTACGTAACGCGTCCCCAACACATTACGGAGGTCCTCATATAGCTTTTTTAGAAAAAAATTATGGGTGCCCCAAAGGCAGCAGATCCATGGGCTAATACACATGAAAAATGGCGAAAGTAAGGTATTTCCTAAAAGTTGGCTCATAAATGTGAAAATATACGTGAAAATAATGGTGTATCTTTACGTAACGCTTCCCCAACTCACTACGGAGGTACTCATATAGTTTTTTCAAAAAACATTTCCAGGTGCCCTAAAGGCGCCAGATCTATGGGCTAATACACACTATAAGCAGTGAAATTCGGGTAATTCCTGAAAGTTGGCTCGTAAATGCGAAAATATGAGTGAAAACATGGTGGAACTGTATGTAATACTTCCCAATTCATTTCGAAGGTCCTCATATAGGTTTTTCTGAAAAAACTTTTGGGTGCCCCCTAAGCGTCAGATCCACGGGCTAATAAACACGAAAAACGGCGAAAGTCAGGTAATTCCTAAAAATCTGAAATATGAAAATATGTGTGAATTAAACAGTGGAACTGTACGTAATGTTTCCCCAACTCATTACGGAGTTCCTCATATAGTTTTTTTGAAAACAATTTTCGGGTGCTCTTAAGGCGCCAGATCCATGGGCTAATACACACTAAACACAACTTAACTTGGTAATTTCTAAAAGTTTGCTCGTAAATGTGAAAATATGCATGAGAAAAATGGTGGAATTGTACGTAGTGCTTCCCCAACTCACTATGGAGGTCCTCATATAGTTTTTTCAGAAAAAATTTCCAAGTGCCCTAAAGGTGCCAGATCCATGAGCTAATACACACGAAAAATGAAGAAAATCAGGTAATTCCTAATAGTGAACTTGTAAATACGTGAGAAAAATGGTGGAACTGTATGTAAGGCTTCCCCAACTCATTATGCTGGTCCTCATATAGTTTTTTCAGAAAAACTTTTCTGGTTCCCTAAAGGCGCCAAATCCATGAGATAATACACACGAAAAATGATGAAAGTCTGGTGATTCCTTAAAGTTAACTCGTAAATTTGAAAATATGTGTGAAAAAAATGGTGGAACTATACATAATACATCCCAACTCATAATGGAGGTCTTAATGGTGTTTTTACAGAAAATATTTCTGGGTGCCCCAAAGGCGCCAGACCCATGGGCCAATATACAAGAAAACGGTGAAAATCAGGTAATTTCTAAAAGTTTGCTCGTAAATGCGAAAATATGCATAAAACATAACGGTGGAACTGTACATAACGTTTCCCAATTCATTACAGAGTCCTCATATAGATTTTTATAAAAAAAATTTGAGTTCCACAAAGGTGCCAGATACATGGGATTATACACACGAAAAATGACAAAAGTCAGTAATTTCTAAAAGTTAGCTCGTATATGTCAAAAGATGCGTAAAAAAATTATGGAACTATACATAACACTTATCAAACTCATTATGGAGGTCCTCATATAGTTTTTTCAAAAAAAAATTTCGCGTGCCTCAAAGGCGCCAGATCCATGGGCTAATACACATGACAAACAGTGAAAATCGGGTAATTCATAAAAGTTGGCTCATAAATACAAATATATGTGTGAAAAATGATGGAACTACACGTAATGCTCCTCAAGTCATTACAGATGTCCTCATATAATTTTTTCTGAAAAAAATTATGGTTGCCCCAAAGGGCAAGATCCATGGGCTAATACACACGAAAAGCGGCGAAAGTCGAGTAATTGCTAAAAGTTTGCTCGTAAATGAGAAAATATGCATGAAAAAAATGGTGGAACTATACGTAATGCTTCCCCAATTCATTACGGAGGTCCTCGTATAGTTTTTTCAAAAAAAATTTTTGGGTGCCCTAAAGACGCTAGATCCATGGGCTAATACACACGAAAAACATCGAAAGTTGGTAATTCCTAAAAGTTGGCTGGTAAATGTGAAAATATGGGTGAAAAAATGGTGGAACTGTACGTAACGCTTCTCCAACTCATTACAGAGGTCATCACATGGTATTTTTAAAAAAATTTCTAGGTGCCTTAAAGATGCCAGATCCATGGGCTAGTGCACATGAAAAACGGTAAAAATCGGATAACTCCTAAAATTTAGCTCGTAAATGAGAAGATATGTGTGAAAAAAAATGATAGAACTGTACATAACGCTTCCCCAATTCATTATGAAGGTCCTCATATAGTTTTTTTTAGAATAATTTCATGGTGCCCCAAAGGAGCTAGATCCATGGGCAAATACACACGAAAAATGGCGAAAATTGGATAAATACTAAAAATTGGCTCGTAAATGAAAAAATATACGTGAAAAAAATGGTGGCACTATAAGAAACGTTGCCCAACTCATTACGGAGATTCTCATATAGTTTTTATTGAAAAAAATTCTGAGTGCCCCAAAGACGCAAAATTCATGGTGTAATACTCACAAAAAATGATGAAAATCGAGTATTCCTAAAAGTTGACTCGTAAATGTGACAATATGAGTGAAAAAAATTGTGGAACTGCACATAACGCTTTCGCAACTTATTACAGAGGGCCTCATATTGTTATTTTAGAAAAATTTTTGGGTGCCCAAAGGCGGCAAATCCATGGGCTAATACACACGAAAAATGGTGAAAGTCGATAATTCCTAAAAGTTGGCTCGTCAATGTGAAAATATGCATGAAAAAAATGGTGAAACTGTACGTAATGCTTTCCCAACTCATTAAGGAGGTACTCATATAGTTTTTCAGAAAATATTTTGAAGTGCCCAAAGGCGCCAGATCCATGGGCTAAAATACACGAAAAACTAGGAAAGTTGCACAATTTCTATAAGTTGGCTCGTAAATGCGAAAATGAGCCTTAAAATATGGTGGGACTATACATAATGCTTTCCCAGCTCATTACAGAGGTCCTCATAAAGTTTTTTCATAAAAATATTTTGGGTGCTCCAAGATGACAGATCCATGGGCTAACACACGAAAAACCAAGAAAATTGCGTAATTCTTAAATGTTGGTTCGTAAATGCAAAAATAGACCTTAAGAATAGTGGAACTATGCGTAATGCTTTCCCAAGTCATTACTGAGGTCCTCATAATGTGTTTTTTGAAAAATGTTTTGGGTGCTCCAAGGCGCCAAATCAATGGGCTAATTAACACACGGAAAACTAGAAAACTCACGTAATTATTAAAAGTTGGCTTATAAATGCGAAAATAGGCCTTTAAAATGGTGGGACAATACGTAATGCTTCACCAACTAAATACGGAGGTCCTCATAAAATTTTTTCAAAATTTTTCTTTGGTTGCTCCAAGGTGCCAGATCCTTGGGCTAACACACACGTAAAACTGGAAAGTCGCGTATTTCCTAAAATTTAGCTCGTAAATGCGAAAATAGGCCTTAAAAATGTTGGGACTATACGTAATGTTTTCCCAACTCATTATGAAGGTCCTCATAAAGTTTTTTCAGGAAAAAAATTTGGGTGCTTCAAGGCGCCAGATCTATGAGCTAATACACACGAAAAATTGGGAAAGTCACGTAATTCCTAAAAGTTGGCTCGTAAATGTTAAAATAGGCCTTAAAAATGGTGGGACTATACGTAATGCTACCCCAACTCATTTCGGAGGTACTCATAAAGTTTTTTCAGAAAATATTTTTGGGTGCTCCTAGGCGCTAGATTTATAAGCTAATACACACGAAAATCGGGAAAGTCGCGTAATTTTTAAATGTTAGTTCGTAAATGTGAAAATAGGTCTTAAAATAGTGGGACTATACGTAATGCTTCCTTAACTTACTATGGAGGTCCTCATAAAGTTTTTTCAAAAATATTTAGGTGCTCCAAGACTCCAGATCAATGGACTAATGCACACGGAAAACCAAGAAAGTCGCATAATTCAATGGCTCATAAATGAGAAAATAGGCTTTAAAAAATGGTGGGACTATACATAATGCTTCCCAATTCATTACGGAGGTCCTCATAACATTTTTTCTCAAAGAAATTTTGGGTGCTACAATGCGCCCGATCCTTAAGCTAATACACACAAAAACTGAGAAAGTTGCAGAATTCCTAAATGTGTTCTCGTGAATGCGATAATAGGCCTAAAAATAGTGAGACTATACATAATGCTTCTGCAACTCATTACAGAGGTTCTCATAAAGTTTTTTCAGAAATTTTTTTTGAGTGCTACAAGGCGCCAAATCCATAAGTTAATACACATGAAAAACTGAAAAGTCCCGTAATTTCTAAACGTTGGTTCGTAAATGCGAAAATAGGGAATATACGTAATGCTTCTTCAACTCATTTTGGAGGTCCTTGTAAAGTTTTTTCAGAAATTTTTTATGGGTGCTCCAAGGTGCCAGATCTATGGGTTAATACACACGAAAAATTGGAAAAGTCGCGTAATTTATAAAAATTTGCTCATAAATGCGAAAATAGGCCCTAAAAATGGTGGGACTATACGTAATGCTTCCCCAACTCATTACGGAGGTCCTCATAAAGTTTTTTAGAAAAAAAATTTGGTTGCTCGAAGGCGCCAGATAAATGGGTTAATACATGAAAAACTGAAAAAGTTGCGTAATTTCTAAAAGTTGGCTCGTAAATGCGAAACTAGGCCTTAAAAATGGTGGTACTATTCGTAATGCTTCCCCAATCTATTACGGAGATATTCATAAAGTTTTTTTAGAAAAAACTTTTGGGCGTTCCAAGGCAACTGATCCATGGGCTAATACACATGAAAAATCGGGAAAGTCGCAAAATTACTAAAAGTTGACTCGTAAATGCGAAAATAGGTCTTAAAAAATAGTGGGACTATACGTAATGCTTCCCCAACATATTACGAAGGTTTACATAAAATATTTTCAAGAAACTTTTTGGGTGCTCCAAGACACCAGATCCATGAGCTAATTAATATACACAAAAAATTGAGTAAGTTGCATAATTTCTAACTCAAAATGCGAAAATAGACCTTAAAAGTGGTGGGACTATACGTAATGATTCACCAACTCATTACAGAGGCCCTCATAACGTTTTTTTTAGAAAAAATATTTGGATGCTCGAAGGCGCCAGATCCATGGACTAATATACACGAAAAATCAAAAAAATTGTTTAATTCCTAAAAGTTGGCTCGTAAATGCGAAAATAAGCCTTAAAAATGATGGGACTATACGTAATGGTTCCCCCAACTCATTATAGAAGTCCTAATAAAGTTTTTTCACAATTGTTTTTGAATATTCTAAGGAACCAGATCCATGGCTATTAAATACGAAAAACTGAAAAAGTCGCATAATTAATAGAAGCTGGCTCGTAAATGCAAAAATATGCTTTAAAAATTGTGAGACTATACGTAATGCTTCCTCAACTTATTACGGAGGTCCTCATAAAGTTTTTTCAGAAAATTTTTTTGGGTGCTCCAAGGCGTCAGATCCATGGGCTAATACGCACGAAAACTGGGAAAGTCGCATAATTCCTAAAAGTTGGCTCGTAAATGCGAAAATAGACCTTAGAAAAATGGTGAGATTATACTTAATGCTTCCCCAACTCATTACGGAGGTCTCTTAAAGTTTTTCATAAAAAAATTTAGGTGCTCCAAAGCGCCAGATCCATGGGCTAATACAAAAAAAAATCGGGAAAGTCACGTAATTCCTAAAATTTGACTAGTAAATATGGAAATAGACCTTAAAATAGTTGGACTATACGTAATGCTTCCCCAACTCATTACGGAGGTCCTCATAAAGTTTTTCAACAAAAAAAATTTGGGTGGTCAAAGACGCCAAATTCATGAGCTAATACACTTGAAAAACCAGAAAAGTCACGTAATTCCTAAAAGTTGGCTCGTAAATGCGAAAATAGGCCTTAAAAATAGTGGGACTATACGTAATGCTTGCCCAACTCATCACGGATGTCCTCATAAAGTTTATTCAGAAAATGATTTTGGTTGCTCAAAGGCACCAGATCCGTGTGCTAATCGTAACATCTCGAATTTGAAAAAGGCTAAAAAGGGAAAGCGGGAAAGGTTCATGAATCTCTAATTGGACCATGGACCCTTCACGGAACCCTAGACGGTCCTTGAAAGGGACCACGACCCGTTAAGGAGCTCGTGAGCCTTTTCCAGAATCTGCCCATGCAGGGGGTCACCTTGACGGTGGCCTATACGACTCGTGGTGGACTTGACGACTCGTCAAGTGAGTCGTACAAGTCACCTAGTTGGTGGGGGAGTGACCCAAGGTCACTGGAAAAGGGCCATGGATGTCTAGACGGCTCGTGAAACTTCACACGGACCGTGAAGTCGTCCGTGAAGGAGACTGATCAAGTTTTGAGTTTTGGGCCAACTTCAAACGACCATATATTTTAACACAAAATGAATTAGGTGACCCGTGACCTATCAAATTAAAGATCTCTGAATTCTCTTTCCAACACCACCGAGTTGCTCCATTTGAAATTTGGAGTAAAATGTTATGCCCGTTTTAGTGAAGCACTGTCAGGCAGAAATTCTTCACGACCCACTTGACGGGCCGTGGTGCTCTAGAAGGCCCGTGAAGCCTGTCTTGAAGTCACTTCGTCAGCTTTTAAGTCAGGGTCATATTGGTCTTTTCCCTATGTGTTGGGCACTTAAACTACGTCGTTAGATGCCTAAACTACATCGTTTTACTCAGTCTAAGCCAAGTAATGTAGTCAAAAACTACCAAGACCAAAATAGTTTCCTCTCAAGTCAAATCCAAGCAGAAAATGAGCGTTTCTCCAATTTCCAAGCCTAGGGTTCTCTCCTCCAAGCGTAAACTTCAGATTTCTCACAGGAATTTTCAAGTACCAGGTATGTGGGTATTCAGTAAGGTATATTGGGTCCTCTCGATGGGGCGTATACATCGGACTCCACGTTTAGCTCACGTGGTTTATGTCGGTTAATAAACTCTCCCACAGTATTAGCTTCAGTAAGGTACTTTAGGCCCGTAGTTGTGTTTACTCAGTATTTCAGTATATTTTCAGTTTACTCTTGCATTCTAGTTTTTATGCACTATTGTATCTTTGGCCTATGTACTTTAGTTCAGATCAGGTTACACACTTGACCAATATTTTTAGCATGTTTAAATATATTTAGTCAGCTTGCATTTCCTGCATGCTCAGTACATTCAAAGTACAGACACATACTTTTGGGCTACATCATTTCATGATGTAGGTTCAGGCGCTCAGCATCCAGACCGCACTTAGCTCGGTTTCCAGTCCGTACTCAGCAGCTTTAGTGGTGAGTCCTCATAGTTCGAGGAGATTTCTTTATGCTTTTAGTTTAGTCAGCCTATTATCAGTCTTTTAGTATTTATAGAGTTAGCTGGGGACTTGTCTCAACAGCTCATCAGTATTAGAGGTTTTCAGACATAGAGTCAGTATTCAGTTGTTTTGGGTTGTTTCCCCATAGATGTTCAGTTAAATTCTCACCTGAAGTTTCTTTTAGTATCGATTACTTTACAGTTATGTTTCCGCTTACTTAGTCATATTTCAGTATGCTTATGATATGTCAGACTCAGGATTTTCTTGGGGTCACTCTGACACTAAGCACAGTCTTACGCCTAAGGGGTAGCCTCGGTTGTGTGACAAACTTGGTATCAGAGTATCAGG